>JALPVH010000401.1:0-44785 GCA_023242295.1 Diaporthe ilicicola | reverse complement strand
TTTAATATAATAACTATATATTAAAATAAAATATAATAAGGTTTATAATTTCTTTAATTTTTAATTTTTATAATTATTATTTACCTTTATTTTTAATTATATTAAATTTTATAACCTTTATTTTTTTAATTAAATTAAGTTTTATAATCTCTATTTATACCTATTTTTTATAATAAACTCCTTATTATAATAATTATATTATACTTATTAACCCGATAAAAAAACCGTTATAATAACTATTTTATATTTATTAAAAAAATATAATAGGATTAATTCTTAAGAATAAAGGGTATAAATTAATATAATACTTATTCTAAATAATATAAGATATAAAAAGATATATAACAGAGAATATATATTACTATAACCTTTATTTAATAAAAATATAGAGATAAGAAGAGTTTTAATATATAATAATATTTTTAAGGCTATTTATATAAGGGTTAAGTAGATTTATAATTTTAAAAAGACTATTAGTATCGGCAGTTATATTAAAGGTAGCATATAATATAACGGGCCTTTTAAGGTTTATTACCAGCTAGCCCCTATTATAATAGATTCTAGTTAACAATAATACCCAGAATCCAACCCATTTTGCTATCACCATATACGTACGTTGCAAGCCCTACCAACAGTATATATGTAGGCTACTAGGCCACACACCAATCGGACGCTGACAGGTTGAGCACACACACTTACATATACTTGCCCCGGCACTGGGCACACTGGCACATTGGAGCTGTGACCTCGGGAGCGCTCACTTCTCACGTCGCAATATGCAGGGCCGCATCACATGGGGAGGCTGAGAAGCGTCTAGACCTGCCATCTTTCACAGTCTGCCTAGGCACCCAAAACAGACAATCCTCTTATCAGATGATTTGATGTCTGCCGTTTTCGTTGTTGCCGCACGACAGAAGCCACGGCGCCTCCAATCATACACACCTATAGCCTGGCCTGCCTTGAATATCAACTGCAGGGGTTAGAATCAATGTTTATCAATTTTGACCAGCTTATGTCGCCCGATTGCCTGGGACAAGTAGTCTACATCAATGCAAACTATACAGCTGAAGAGCCTGCTGTGTAGCCGGCCGCCCACCCACTCATCTTACTGCATTGTGTGTTAGTAGCCATGTAAGCTGCAGCGTCACGTGGTACAGGGCAGACGGACATCCGGGGGCGTCTCGACAGTGTCAGCTGAAAATGGCAGGATCAAAATAAATCTATCATCATCATCATCATCTAGCAGTCCTTGAGCACCTTGACATCCAGGACCGCCGGCTGGCCCTTCTGGACACTCTCGATGGCCTCCTTGAGCACGGCGTCCAGGTTCTTGGCGCTTTCCACCTTTGCCGCGTGCAGGTTGCCGCCCGCAGCGGCCTTCGCGATGCCCGAGTAGTCTGGCACCGGGTCGAACGAGATGTTGATCTCCTCGTTGGTCGCCGTGGAGCCCAGCCCGTTGGGGTGGACCAGAAGGAGGGACTTGCGCGGCGCGTTCCATCCTGGTTTGCGTGTCACCAGTCAGCATAACCGTCCGTTCCGTACGTGTCGTATCATATCGTATCGTGAGAGTGAGAGAGAGAACTTTGGAAGTCACTTACCCTTGTTGTTCAGCACAATGGTCAGGACCGGGATCCCATACCTCTGCGCGATCCAGTACACGGAGCCGGGGACGCTGAACAGGAACGTGCCGTCGCCGACGATCTGCACCACGAACTTGCCCTTGCCGGCGCCCCCGCTCTCGGCGTCCGTCGCCAGCTTGATGCCCAGCGCGCCGCCGCCCGACCAGCCTAGCCCGCCGCCGCCGCAGTTGATCCACGAGCCAGGCGCCTCGGGCTGCAGGTTGTCGTGCACAAACGCCGTGTTGGTGACGGCCTCGATGGACCAGATCGTGTCCTTGGGGCACAGCTCCCTGAGCTTGCGGCACAGGTATCCCGTGCCGAACCCGCCGTCGTCGGCCGGCTTCGTCCGGGCCTCGATGTCCTGCAGCCGCTGCGCGTGGCTCTTGCGCAGCGCCTCGCCGCGCGCGGTGGCCTCTCCGCCCGAAATCAGGGCCTTGGTGCTCTCGTTGGTCTTGAGGTAGTCGGTGATCTGGCTCACAGACAGGAGGCTGTCGGCGCGGTAACGCTGCAGCGCGTCGATGTAGAAGACGGGCATCAGCTGCTTGAGCGGGTCGCAGTCGATGTGGAAGATCTTGGCGTCGGCCCTGGGCTTGCAGCCGGTGTTGATCCACGGCACGTCGCAATCCAGCACCAGGATCACGTCGGCAGACTGGATGTACTCCTCGCGCCCGAACCTGAGGCCCAGCCAGCCCGGGTGCGACGCGGGGAAGCACATGTCGCTGCCGCCCGTGTCCAGCACGCGCAGGCCCGGGACCGCGTCGGCCAGCTCCACCAGCTTGGCCGGGAACGCGTGGTTGCGGCCGGCGTAGCCCGTGATGACCAGCGGCTGCTTGGCGCCGGCGAGGGCCTCGGCGATGCCCGCGACGCCCTTGGGCGGGAGCGCGCCCAGTTCGACGGGCTCCCAGAACTTCTGGTCGACGCTGTAGGGCTCGATGTCCTCCTCCATGACCTCGCGGGCGCCGCACAGGTAGACGGGGCCCTGGGGCGCCGAGCGGGCGAACTGCAGGGCGCGGTTGACCATCTGCTTGACGTTCTTGCCCGTCTTGAGCTCGCCGGCGTAGCGGCAGTACTGGGCCACGATGGCCTTCTGGTCGGGCACGTCCTGCACCCAGTGGATGTACTCTGTGCGGGAGCCGCGCATCTCGCCCTCGATGGTGAAGGGCGACAGGCCCGCGAACAGCAGGATGGGCGCCCGGCCCGTGCTCGCGTTGTGCACGGCGGCACCGAGCCCTTGCGTACCGACGTCGACGTGCACGATGACGGCCTGCGGCTTGTTGGTCAGGCGGGCGTAGCCGTCTGCCATGGACATGGCCACCATCTGGAGACAGGTGTCAGTCACGTCATGCCAGCATGAGGCCTGTATTATAGTTGCTGCTTCTTCCCATACGTACCTCGTTGGGACAGGTAATTATGCGGGGGAAGTTGGCCTTCTTCTCGCGCTGGCCCTTGACCATGGCCTCGATGATGCTGGGGTGGTCAGACCCCAGGTTGACGAAGACATGGCTGATGCCAGCCTCCCAGAGGGACTCGAAGAAGGCGAAGGAGGTTGTGTACATGCCGGGCGGTGATGCTGTGCCGTGCAGTGCTCTGTGGCTGCTGCTGCTGCTGCTGCTGCTGCTTTTTGATATTGCTCTTGGTGGCAGTGATGACAGTGGTGACAGTGCCGTACTTTTTGTCTCCAGGACTGCTCGTGATGACGTTGCACTCAACGGAGAGACTGAGCGGCTCTGCCCGCTGTAACTCAACGTGGTTTTAGAATAAGAGGATGAGAGCCTCAGTTGAGAAAGATGCCTGGAGAGTGAGACTGGACAGCCGGTGGTGATGCCGTTCCGCGGGGATTTCCTAGCAGCAGCGGTGGCCGCCTCGGTGTTCGGCCGGAGCTGCGGGGCGCGATAGCGGTCTCGGGAGGGGAGGCCGGCATGGTGGAACTGGCGCAGGCCAATGCCGCTGCCAATGCCACTACTGGACCCTGCTCGCAGGCGGCCCAGGCGCAGAGTGCGAGTGGCCGAGATCGCGGTCAGGGCGGCCAGTGGCACAGAGGTTCCCCCGGGCGAATTGGAGAGCGGGGTCATGCGCAGAAGCATTTTCCGGGGAAGAGAGGGAGGGGGTCCCAATACTGTGTACAGGAGCTCACTGTAAGGTTGGGGGTGGTGGGGGGTGGGTATGGGGTTCTGAAGGCGGGAGAGCTGGTGGGGGGAACAAAGTGCTGGGGATCAATGGGCTTCAAGTCTTCAAGTCACTCGCTGAACAGAACATGCCACGCAATGGGCTTGCTCTTCTCAATGTGATTGTGGTGTGGTGTTGGACAAGAGGACAGGTTGAAGTTGTAGTTCATGGAGTCTAGGGATCGGACAGCAAAGCAAGGCGAGGCACAGCAAGGGGAGAGACAAGAATGAGACTTGGACAGATGCTCGGCTTCCCCAGGTTTAAGCATTGGCCAGGCCGGGTTGCGTGGAGCAGGGCTGATAGTTACATAACGGAATGCTAGATAGGCCACGATGGTGTCTTTGTACTTCCTGAAACGGCACAGTAGTCTGCAATCCGCTCAGTCAGTCGGGCCTGGCACTGGTCATACTAGGTTCTACTGTACCTGAAGTTGACTGGATGTGTTGTGAACAATATGCACAACGAGCACTTTGAGGGGTTTCAAATGTTCAAGGACGCCTAACTGTGCCTAAAACTGTCCCTCGCGCGGCCCCAGTCTGAGCCCGCATACAATCATGGAATCAAACGACTAATAGTATATTGCTATTGAATAGTGCTCCATCTATTATAATGCACAAAGGAAGATCAATGGCAAGTGATCAACCTTTTCTGTCTCTTATTTACTTCGGTCATACCAAGTGCAATACGGACCAGTCTCCGTGCTCTGGAGAAGTTGCTACACGGTTTCCCCGCATCCGTTTCTGGCTGTGGATGCAGTGAGCCTGTGGGCCTAGCACCTGCCCTGCTGCCCTGGTAACTTTTGGGGTTAGTCCATTTGGCAATTTTGGAGAAGATACCTAGGTACGTACACCGCTGGTATGTACACACACATGGATCCAAAAGACACTATGTACATCCGCCCAAGTTCTGTTCGGTAGGCATCACTTCGATGCAACCATTTTCTCAATCATTCGTCAACATATATCCCATCTCCAGGTGTTTGTCCTGTTCAATTATTCATCACTGCCATCATAGTTGTCTGCCACTTGTCTGCACTTGACACATGTGTGGGGAATTGGACCCCCAGGCAACCCATCATGTGCCGCATCTCCAAGGTTTGGAGTCTCGCTTAGCATCGGGACTCCGGGACGCTGCTCCACGTTCCCCTGAGCTCGCCTGAGCTCGACCTTACATGCAACCTCGAGCCCAGCATTCAATTCAGTATTGTAGGAGCTGGCTGCCAGCATGGCTCACAATCCGTCAGAAAATACAGTGGAGGTCCGTTTCTGGGTTTCTCGTCTGACGCTCAGCATGTCCCTTGACCCAATCTGGCCCCAGCCCTCGTACGAGGAGGTGGCTTCCAGAATAAGCCAGGCTGTGTGCGGTCACTATGAAGTGGCACTGTCTTGTTTCCGTAAGGGCTATGTCACTGTGGTATAGTCCGGAGTGCCGATTCGGTTGACCACGCCCGTCGTCGTGCAGCTACCTCTCCGGAGAGGCTAGGGGGTAACTCGTCGTCTCGCCAAATGTACTCCCTGCAGCCAGGACCCTGCTCCGTGCGAGCTGGTCGACACTATGGCGCGCCCCTCTGGTTTGCCTGTTTGAACCACTGGCTCTCGTACATTTTGAGGGTGGTCACCCTTTGTAGTGCAGTGGTTGTTTCCTACAGCAGTGCACAGCTAGGTGCCGAAGGTAATACTTGCATACAGGAATACTACAACTTACCCAGTCAGCGGCCGTAGCCTATGTACGTTTGTATGTAAACCGGATCACGGATAAATGTTCCGCCAGTGACAGTGGTTGGTTACAATAGAAAGGAATGGATCATCCTATATGATGTGTGAATGCTCCAAAGCAGTCTACAGACTGTATTAATAGGTAGCCGGGTGCCAAAGCTTAGCTGGGCATTATTTGAGGAAGTGAGTTTCAGGCGTAATACCAAACATAAGCACACGGAAATTTCGTGCTCTACCACAATATATCTTGACCTAGTCAATTGTAAAACGAATGTATTGGGTAAGATCAATCTGTAACTGCGAGCCCAGCCCAGCGCTTAAAGCCAGCTTTAAGCGCATCACGATATTGCTTCAAGTCTAAGTATACATAACTCCATCTCAACCACTAGACTTGTAAAGAAACATAAACTAAGTCGCTGTATTGCGGTTAAGCATTCGCTTATTCGCCACACAACAGGCTCAGGCTCATATTTCTTGACATGACCGAAAACCTGTTCGGACTGGATGAGGCGACACTACTCGTTGTACATCAACATGTGCGCACCACTAGTGAAGCACGGTTAATTCACGCCAAAATCGGACTGTACCCACTCAACGCGTGAACTGCACCCACTGTCCGTTTGAATCCCGTCGTCTATACATATTGACATAGTTTCGTTGCGAGCCAGAATAGTACTGCTCTATTCCATCACCACGAGGGACCCACCGTGACTGGGTTTGAGAGCCTTGCTGAGAACTGGGAGGCGATTGACTGGACCTGCTGCCATTGCCCCCCGACCTTGCCGATGCCGGTGCGCTTCTCCCGCCAGCGCTGGAAGCCGCGCTGGATCCAGTCCTATTTGACTCCCAGCGAACATAGCCGAATCGCACGTTGTCGTACCATCTGTCGGGACGTATGTACGCCGTTCCTGGGGGAGGAATTCTCTTGAGATCTTCGAAGCCACTCGCATAAACATGCGCCTTCTCAACGCTCTGTTGTCGTGTAGTGTCTCTCATATCAACAACCACATGATGACCCCCTCGGTCTAGGGTTATTTTCCCATCGTCCTTGATGTTGTGGGGAGGAATAAAGAGCTGGGTCAACACATATCAGTCGCGTTCGAGTGCGTGGTTCTCCTGTTCTATCCAACTAAAACAAAGTCTAACGAGTTCCCCAAAGTCTTCACGGGCCTGGGAATCAACTAGTTTACCGTATTCGAACCCAATTGCAATGTTCGTGAGCGGCCGCGCGTGCAACAACGTCCTCCAGGGCCACTTTGAGGGCCGTTAATTCAGAGACGTAACGTCCCTGCACCTGATTCCGAACACACCCCTTCCCGAACACTAAGTTTTTAGTGCAAATACACTATAAGATACCCACTTTTAGCCCCTCTTAATAAATTTAAATTAAATATTATAACACTAACCCTATAATATATAGATACTAGTTTAACTATAATTTTATATAATAAATGTTACGATAAAAGATATTAAAATTTATATTTTTAAAACTATTTTTTAAAATAAAAGTTTAAAAATATTAAAATTTACTAATAAAATATTAAAAGATTATAACATTACTCTTAATAACTTTTATTTAATATATTATAATAATATAAATAATAAATAATTTTTATCTTATTTAATTAATATTATATAACTTAAATATAAGTTATTTAAACTTTTAAACTTTTATTTATATAATTAATAATACTTTTATAATTTTCTTATATAAAGTTTATATAGAGAAACTTTAAAACTTTATTTATATAAGTAAAGGTAAATATATAAAATATATATTAAATTAACCCTTCTAGATATAAGGTTAAAAAACTTATAATTATATATTTTTTAAATTAAATTTTATTTAATTATATTACGTTTCTGTAATTAAGCTTTATCTCTTTAATTTATTTAAATAAAAGGTAAACCTTTTTAAAGAAATATACTAAATTTATAACTTTCGATTCTTTCTTTAGCTTATTATTTATTATTACTTTATAGGTAATAAATTTCTTTATTTCTTTAAAATAAATCTTATATATCTTTAAGGTAATAATAAATATATCTATTTACTTAGATAGAAAAGGTTTCTTATCTTTATACTCCTTTACTTTAATAAAAAAACTTTTTATTTAAGTAAAGATTTACTTATTATATTTAAAGTTTATTTCTATAGCTATTTATAAGCTATTAGATTTATATATCTAGATAATGAAATATAATGGCCTTACCTATAATCTATTTTAACCGTAGCTATAAACTCGCTTAATAGGCGTGTGTAAGTGCTAGTTTAAGCTTAACTATTATTTTAGTTTCGGTAGCGCGGTAGGCTAAATAATTGCTTTTAAATAGTTTTACAAAAAAGGTTATATAGTTAGGGCAATGGCGGCTTTTTAATATCGCTTATTTTGAGTAACTTAAAGGCCTAAGTTATACGGCAATAGTACTTTTATATAACGCTTAATAGCGTTAAACTAGGTTACTCGCGGCCCGCGATAGCTTTAACCTCGACGGTACCGGCTCCTCCTTATCCGTTATAATGGTATATATATAACTATAAGCTAATAATAGAATTAGAGCTTATTAAAAGCACCGGTGTAAATAAACTAGGTGCGGCTTAACGCTACAGCTACTAGCGCAAAATAGCGGCTTTTAACTATAGACAGGCTTATAAAAGATTAATAAGTTATTATAAAAAGTTCTATATAGTAAAACCTATTATATTAATTTAAAAGATATATTATACTTTATCCTTCTCGGATATTTACTATTGTTCCAGCTTAATAAGGGAACTTAAATAAATAAAATAGTCGATATATTAAATTAAATTAAGTAATATAAATTATTAAAAAAGCTTTTTTTAAAAAGTAAAAATCTATTTAATTATATTAATAATATATTAAATATAAATAAAGTGTTAATATTATAATATAAAATATTAATATCGTTTAATATTATTAATAATATTAACTTTTAAAATTATTTAAAATTTAATAATATAAAACTATAATTTTTAAAATATTTTTAATATAAAACTTAGTTAAAACTTTATATTATAACTCTAGGGTTAAAGTTAAGGGAATTTTATTATACTTATTAAAGGAGAATAAAAAGTGGGTGTCTTATAGTGTGTTTGCACTAAAAACTTAGTGTTCGGGAAGGGGTGTGTTCGGAATCAGGTGCAGGGACGTTATTTTCCCCAGTGCTGGAAGGTATTCCATCGAGACCTGGGTACCGTCACCACTGTAAGTCCCAGCTGGGAAGGTGTAACGCTGAGGGCGGGAAGCAGGCATGATCCTGAGTGTCGGATGAAATGCAGTGATAGTTCAAAAGATATAAAAGTTGATGTAACTCGACGCCAGCGAGGAGTGTGAAGAGCCTAGGAGACAAAAGTAGAAAGGAGCTTGTGACTGATGATGTATTCAGACAGACTGTCCTGGAGACAAGAGAGAATCACCCGAGACTTTTATATCCTGGCGTGGCTTCTTGCCATAATATTTCTTGACGTTCATCCTTCCATATCCTACACATTGAGGCTTTTTTCCTTGGTCGAATGAGGGCGACCACCCACCGTTGGGACCAACTGATGCTGGCCGTAGGCCACACAGCCATTGTATTCCGGTCTTCTTGGAGACGAACGCGCATCATTGATGGAAGCATGAAACTGAACTAGCACCGTGAAACGGAAAGCAACCGAATGAACCCCTCCAGACCCTTAATGGAGAGCAGCAAGTGGTAGAAAGCAGAACACGGGATCCATCACCTACGCAAAGGACGCTGTCTCGGTAAAGTATCTGCATTGTTGCACATACCAGACACTACGCAATCACTTTCTTCTACACTTGGCGCGGCTGACTCGTTGGGCAGCCATCGATTATGCTGTGGCATCGGTTTTTGGAAGCCGAAGACGAGTAGCCAGGGCCCACCGATCACGGTGGTTGGCCTGGTCCGACCTAACATACTCCGGCCTTGCGACGGTCGGAGGATCAGCGCGGCCCAACGTGTACAGTATTGAGAATTCCGGACGTAGGGCTGAATGAATTGGTGGATCAAACTTGAATTGTCGTCAAAGTGGTAAGAAAATACAATAGGGGGTTCTGGATGGTTCTAAGTTAATGTGTCGGTAGAACCCACGTCGTGCCCGCTGATCGGCCTTTCTTGAATCCTTCTGACCTCTATCACACAGCTCGCTAAAAATAGACCCAGTTGAGTTGGCGACGATCTTGATCAGTAAAAGTGGTAATTTATCTACCAACAGGACAGGAACAGCGAGGACTTTACATAATAAGCGAGACTTCTTACCTAGGCACGCGATAAGAACAGAATGGCAGGAACTCAGTTCATGATTAGGTAAGCGTACTAGGCACTACTCAAGCAACCAGGTAGGCGCCCTCCAATTCTCATTTTCAGAATCACCAGACCGAGAAAGGTCCCAGAACTCACTATCACCTTACCACCAGACTCACAGTCTTCAGTCTCTCCACTTGTTCATTCTTCTTTGGCATCAAGCTCCTTGCCACCGAGCGGCTTGACTCGCCTCTCCCCTCCGCCGCCTCCACCGATGCCACCAGCACCATCACCACCCCTGGATAATTTAAGGCCTGTCCATCCGACCGAGAGAGCACATCACCATGGCAGAATCAGTTACCGACCGTTATGTATGGACGAGTCCGGTTATGAAGATGTTAAGAAATATGTACCCGGAGGCTACCATCCCATTGATATTGGAGACAGGATCGCGCAGTATACCGTGCTCCATAAGCTGGGATCCGGCGGCTTCGCGACCGTCTGGCTGGTTCAGTCAAACGAAGACAGCCGATACTACGCACTGAAAGTCCTCTGCGCTGATGTTTCGGAAGCGAACGCTAATGAGCGAAAAATTTTGGAGCATCTGGGTCCGCATGACCATCCGAGCGTTATCAAGTTATTTCGTTCCTTCGAGGTTACTGGCCCTAATGGCGTGCACACCTGTCTCGTTCTTCCAGTCTGCGGCCCCAACGTCTTTAACTGGTCTATTGGAAGGTGCTTCTCCCGATCATCATTTCAATGATAAGCTATGTTAACATTTGCACTAGAACCTTCACAACTGGCGCACGATACCGAATTTCCCAGCAGATTGCTAATGGCGTTTCCTTCCTGCATGAACGTAGTGTTGTTCACGCAGGTTAGAGCCGAGCCCTGTCTATAATTGCATTAAGCTGTTGCTAACAAGGATTTGGCAGATCTGACCACTTCCAATATCGTCTTCAGTCTTCCAGATATCCAGTCTATGTCGCCAGATGAAGTTTGCCAGTTGTTGGGGCCTATAGAGAAAGAGAAGCTGAAATTGCGCGGCGGCAGCGGCTCCAGATCCCCATACGGTCCTAAAAGAATTGTTAAGAATCCCGACTTCTCAGGTTTTAACATCGGGATATCGTCTGCTGCAGTCATGATTATCGACCTCGGCGAGGCATTTATAACAGGCCGCCCTCGCCATCGTACTGGTCTCGGCATCCCGATAACTTCTTTCCCGCCTGAGGTCTGCTTTGGGTATGCTCCCTCAACCGGCAGCGACATATGGGAATTAGCCTGTTTGCTCTTCGAGATATTTCGTCGCAGGCCCCTTTTCCCACTTTACTTTCCTATCTTCGAGATGCTTATTGGACTTATAGTCCATTATGTGGGCTTGTTACCTCGCAGCTGGCAAGGTCACTTTGACGCGGAAAAGTATGGCGACAAACAGGGGGGGACGTTGCATATCACACCCGAAGGCGTGTGGTATTGGTTCGAAGCAAGCCCCGGAGATGGAAGGGGTAGCTTGGAGGAAGAAGTTGCCAAGGGTGCCTCGAGGGTGGGGCTGTCAACAGAGCAGCAAGGATTCATTGTGTCCCTGCTACAAGAGATGATGGTTCGTGAGCCAGAAAGGCGGCTCACAGCTCGTGATGTGTTATGTCGCATAGAGTCTGCTGCGTCCTTGTTTGGTGCGGAAGTGGCTGAGACCCGCCAAATGGTTGAGGATATTCCGGGCGCACCACCTCCACCGCCTCCGCCCTTGGAGGACAGTGACTCCGAGGAGTAACGAGACAAAGTCACTGCACCAAAATCAGTGAAGTCAAAGTATCCGAGGACTAATTCAAAACTCAGCTACAACCTTGGAATCCTATAAGACTTCCTTGCAAAGCTCGCTCCCATGTATAAGACCCTGGATCTTTGCTAGAAGTACGCCAACTCCTCAGCAATTAGTCCAGCCGTGGTACCGAGACCTGATGTAGGTATTTAATTTAGGAAATCAGGGGAGCACTAGGCCTATGTGCAACGACGGACCGTTTTTGCCCACTGCTACCGTCGATACTATGCTTACCGAGACTCTGGGCCCCATATAACCCGTGATATTTATACTGTCATAAATTAATACGCTTCCAGGAAATGATTATTAATTCCCACCTTTAGAGTTAAGGAACCGAAATGTTGTTAATAGTTAGGGTTGCAATCCATTATACTACACCCACTAAGTTTATTAGTAGAATATAAATATAAATATTTCGGCTTTAATATAAATATAGTATAGTATATAAACCTTTAATAAAAGTAGGTATAATATAATAAGCTTAAATATATTATAATATACTATATATTGCGCCTTATAAGGCGTATATTAAATTTAGATATATATCTTATAAGGTATAATATAATTCTTTTTTTATAACTTTTCTATACGTTTATCTTTATCCCTTTTTACCTTTATTAAAGGTAACGTATTATAGCTTCCTTATAATAAACTTATTTCTAGCTTAAAAATAGCTATAAATCTTTTAAATAATTATTAAATAAGGTAATATTATTTTTATCGATATTAACTACTTTTTATAAATATTATAACTATAAGGATTAAAAAAAAAAGATAATATTAATATTAAAACAATTTTAATATAATATTATTATATATCTAGCTAATAAAAATAAATATTTAACTTTAATATTTATTATTAAAATAAAAAAAAATTAAAGCTATTTATATTAAGTATAAGTAAATAAATCTTTATTAATACTAATAATATAATAAATTATTAACCTCGCTATTAATAAGTTAAATATTTTATTATTAATATTAATACTTATTTATTAAGTTTATAAAGTTACTAAATTTTAATATTAAATTTAAAGGTATAAAAAAATTTAATAAAGATACTTAGCTTAATAAAATTTATAACTTTTTATAATATAGCTTAAATCTATAATTAAAAAACTTTTATCTTTTAGCTATAAGTTTTTTTAAGATAAAAATAACGTTATTATTTTTATAATTTTTCTTTTAAATTATTGCTTATATTATTATTTTAATATTAAATATTTAATTTCTTTTTTTTTATATAGTTTTAAAGTATCTTTACCGATATATTAAATATAGGATAATTATAATATAATAAATTAAATAATTATTAAATTTAAAATAATAAAAATTTAGCTTTTTCTATATAAGGTTAATATTAATTTTAAAGTATTTAAGTTTAAAAAACCCGTTAATAATCTTTTTCTATATCTTTAAATATTTTAATAAAAATTTAAAGGTAATAATATAATTCTAAATATTATTATAAGCTTTATTAAAGCTATTTTATTATTTTCGGAACTAATTATTACTCTTAAGTTTTAAAAGTATATTTTATATATCCTTAAATATTTCCTTAATTATTATAATTATTAATTAATCCTTATTTAATAACTTTATATTATTAAGGAAAATATTAAGATATTTTTTAAATCGAATTATATATCGGTAAATTTAATATTACTAATAATTATTTTAGGCTTATTATAATTATATAATAAAGAAATATAGTTTTAAAATATAATAAATAATAAAAAGTATAAATAGTTAATATATCGAAATATAAATAATTATATTTAAAGGTATTTAAATATTAAAATTTATATTATCCGGGTTTAAAAAAGCTTTTTTTTAATATTTAAATAATTAACTAATTAGCTAATTAGATTTATAAATAATAATAATAAGTATAGCTAGCTTATTAATAAAGCTCTTCTTTTATTATTTTAAATATTATTATATAATATCTACCTTATTTAAGCTTAATAAATCCTTAAATATTATAATATCTTTATTAAATAATAAAGTATTTATAGTTAAATTAATAATATATCCGAAATAATAGATATAGTATATTATATTATTAAACTTAAAAAGTTTTTCTAGCTTTTATATTATTATATTATTATTACTTATATTATTTAAAGTAAAGTATTTAACTTTATTATCGATATTAAACGCTTAAAAAACCTTAAAGATATATATTATAATATTTTTTTTAATATAGCTATTAATAACCTTTAATATATTAAAAATAAGCTTTTAAAGGTATATAGATTAAATAAGATAAAATATTATAATATTATATATTAATAGCTAATTTTTTAACCGTTAACTATTAAACGCTATATAAATTATACTTTAAATATTTTTAAGAATTTAAATAATTATAGCCTTTAATTCTTTATATATTATAATAAATTAAAATTATAAAGTAATTTAGCTAAATAATGCTTATATTTTTATAATTAAAAGGTTTAAGTATTTAAAGGTAGCTTATAAGGCTTAAGATTTAATTAATTAAAAAGGGAGATTTTTAATAATAATTAAGCTTAATAGTTTTTATTAGAATATAACTTTATTAAATTTATTAATAATATTATTTATAATTTTCTGCTTTTTTATATTTTTAATATTAAATTATAAGTATTAAGTAATATTTTAAGCTTTAAAGATAGGTTTATTTCGAACTTTAGCTTTAATAAGCTTTAATATTTTTTTAAATAAGTTTTAAATCTTATATTTAAACTAAAAATAGCTTTTAGCATTTTATAAGCCGTAATTTTTATAGTTATATAGCGGTATAAGTAACTTTTTCTATATATAATAATAGCAGATTTATTTATTTATTTAAGATATAAATTTCTCGATATTATAGCTATAGCTTTATAGTTAGCTTTAAAGTTTATTAATATATTATAATTAAATATATTTTTAAAAATAAATTTAATAAAGGCACTTTATTTAAAAATATATTATTAGGTTTAAAATTATTTCTTAATATAAAGTAAAGCTATAAATAAAAAATATATAATATAAACTATTAAAAAAAAATACGTTTTATAGCTATATTAAATTTATTAGCCGGATTTATTAATAATATTATTAGCTAGCTTATAATATTAATATATATATATATTAGCTTATTATTATACTATATAAGGCGTAAGCCTTAATTATTAATACGTTTTATAAGGCGTAATAATAACTTATAAATTAAGGTATATATATAATATAAATATATATATTATATAGCTATTTTAAAGTTAGCCGGCTTATAATATTAATATATATATATATTAGCTTATTATTATATTATATAAAGCGTAAGCCTTAATTATTAATACGCTTTATAAAGTATAATAATAACTTATAAATTAAGGTATATATATAATATAAATATATATATTATATAGTTATTTTAAATAGTTTTATTTTAAGGTTATTTTTTATATACTTTATAAATAAAATATTATAATAAACTATTATTTAACGGGTTAAAGATAAAGCTTTTTTAATTAAGCTATTAAATATTAAATATTAATTACTGCTAAATTAATATAAAATATTATAAATCTTTAAATTATTTATATATATTAATAAAAGTTTTTATTTAATATACTTTTAACTAAATAATAAAAGCTTTACTTAATTAAGTTTATATTTAATAAAAGCTTTACTTATTTATATTTTTTAAACTAATAAGCTTACTTATTAATACTTATTAAGAAAAGATAACGGGTATTTTATAATAAGGGTATTAGGGTTATAGCTACCTAAGCACGCTTTTATTAACGCTACTTATATAAAAAGTTTTATATTTCGCTTTTAAATAATATCTTTAAAAGTTTATTTTTTAACTTTTCTCTTTTAAAAACCTTTAAGCTTAAGCTTATACTTATTAATAAGGTATATAGTATTATATTTATATAAGTAAAAGTTATTAATAAAGCGCTTTTCTTAAATAAAGTTTATTTAATAAGCTTAAGAGGCCCGGGCTTAAAATTTATATTATTTATTTTAGTATTATTAAAAAAAGATTTCTTTATAAGATTTAAGCTTTTATAAGCTTCTTCTTATTATAAGCTATAGAGATCCGGTTTAAAAATACCCGGATTAAGCGAATTTTATTAATATTAGCCTACTTAAAGCCTTTTAAGAGTACTTTTTTATAATTAGTTAAATATTAATATAAAAGGGAAAGGGGGAAAAGGGAATAAGTAAAGGTAAAGGAAAAGGGGATAGGTGCTACTAATAAGCCTTTAATTAAAAAGTTAAAAAAATAAACTATTTAAATAAAATTTATTAAAGTAAAAATTAAACTAATAAGCTATTAGCAATTAATAAATTTATAATTATATATATAGTTAAAATAATAGTATATAGAGACTTTATATAAAGGATTTATTATCGTTAAGTTAATTATATACCTTAATTATAAATTAAAGCCCTTAATATACTTTTAATATAAAAGTACTTTAATATTATTAAAAACTTAAATTATAGCTATAATAAGATTTTTTAAATATAGGGAAAATCTATATATATTTATTTAGCGAAATAAGCTAATTATTAAAGAGTAAATAATAAAAAAGTTTTATACCTTTTTAATACTTATGTTATTAAAGGGCTAATTATTAAGGTAAGCTTATTATACCTCGGGTATAATAGCTTAAATAGCTTATTAAGCTATCCGAAACTTTATAAATATATTAATAATAATTTATAATATATATAAAGGATAAGATTTATATATATTACCGGAAGCTATAATAGCTATATTTCTAAATAATAATATATTAAAATAAGTAAATAAGCGGGAGATAATAATTATATTTAACTTTTTATTTCGGAAAGGTATAAAAATAATAATAAAATACTTAAATAAAGAGTTTATTAATAATTATAAAAGTTATAATATAGTATTATATAGTATCGTTTTTATAAATTAAAAATATTAATAAAGAGTTATAAATTAAAATTTTATTTATATTTAATATAGTTTATACTTATACCTTATAAAATATATATTTTAATTAGCTATATACTTTATAAGGCGTAAGCTTTTAATTAATTACTTAGCTAACGCCTTATAGTTAGCCGGTATAATATTAAAAAGGTTATTATATTTATATATTATTATATATAAAATCTTTTTTTAGCTAGCTAATAAGTATAATATATAGCTATAGTTATACTTAAATATATTTTATTAAATAAAGTATATATATAATTTATTATTTACGTTTTATAAAGTATAAGGTATATTTTATTAAAGTAGTTATTATTATTATATTATTATATATAAAACTTCTTTTACTATATTATTAAAAAAATAACTTTTTAAAAATTATAAAAAGCTTTAAAATTTATAAAATATAAATAAAACTACTTTAAACTCTTTTTCTTATTAAAAAAAGGGTAAAAGTTATTAAAAAAGTTTATAAGATTAAAGTATTTTACTATTTAAGTGTAAAGCCTTTAAATTATATATTACTTTAATATTATTATATAACTATATTTATTAATTAAATTATTTAGCCGTTATTTTTAAATAAGTTATATAACTTTTAGCTTATATAATAAAGATAAGCTTTTATAATATTTATTTTAATTATATATTATATATAGTAAGGCGTATATCTTAATTATTAATATACTTTATAAGGCGTAATATAGGGTTTATAGCTAATATATCTTTTAATATTTAAATTATTATTAAACTAATAATTTTACACTTTTATTTATTATACTATACTTACTAAGCTTATTAGTAAAGTAAAATAGGCTTTAAAATGCCCTTAGTATAATAGGTATAGTAGGCGAGTTTATACTTATTATACTATACTAAGTGTAAATAGTATAGTGCTTTACAACCCTGTTGATAGTGCAGTTAAGCATGTTCTGCTTATACTTTCTCGAAATGATTTAAACCTTAGTCTTGATAGGACAGAGTCCAACAATGCGAAAGCGTGCTCGGATTCCCTGGTCCGCCAGGCCTGTAAGAAGCAATACGCAGGCCATTTATCAAAATCTGCTAATCTGTCACGGGAGACAATAACACGCGTCCACATGGCTCTTCATCCTTGGCCAGCCCCAGATGTGCTCGGTTGTGTCAGAACTGACTCACTCGCTCGAACCACTGTTTTTCGATGGAGAAGTCCCACTCTACTCCAGACATCATTGAGACGTGCAGTACTTCAAAGCCTCACATTGTGTAAATTAGCGTGGTCTACCCGTGCTCGTGTTCGCAAAGTCGGCCGTTTGTATTGGTGCAGACCAGGCTGGGCAGCTGCAAGCGAAGCCCATAAGCATTACTACTAGAGCAAAGGTGGCGCCATTTGCAAGTCATTGAAGTCCTCATCGCTCGAATCATTAGGAGAAAGCTGCTCAAGTCTGGTGCCGCCAAGCAGCCTGCAATTTATGGGACCAGACTTACCGTATTCATATATTATGCAATGCCGCTTGAGTTGTGGACCATTTAAAATTCCTTCTCTGCCTCCTTCGTAACCGCACAATCGATCATATTGACCTTGGTTTGGAAAGGCTACGCCGTACGTTCGGGTCAAAACTGTGTTGCTCTGGAATTAATATCTCGCCACCACTTGATCCCAACATCATGAAATTTGCAGAGACCATTCTCGCCATCGCAATGGCTGCCTTTTCCGTCTCGGCTCTCGCCATTCCAGTTTCCGGAGGTCCGTTGCTTGCCGCCGTCTTCGCTTCGATGCTTAAAGTTGACAAAATTGTGTAGATCTGGTGGTGAAGGACGAGAAAGATGCTGAGCTCGATTTCATCTATACTCAGAAGGACAAGAGAGCGGATGTTGATTACATCTACACCCAGTAGAAGGAATGGATGAGCTGATGGCGAAAATTGGATAGAAACGAGGTTGGGGGTTTTGTTGACTGGAGTCAGTTGTGCCAATGCTATTGAAATCGAATGAATCAAACACACCTGCTTAATCTGGTATCATGAAAGCCAGTGCTGTTGACCATAATATGCAGGCCCCTTGGAGAATCCACATTGTCCTGGGGAGAGCGAGCCGAGTGACAACCGGAAACGACACTGCTTCGGAAGTACCGGACCAAAGTTCCCTTGCTACTCTTCTCTCAGGGCTGGCGAAGTCTTGCATAGAGCACAGACCGCAACCTGGACGGATCAAATAATTCACAAAGTGAGACACGACTCGACAGCCTGCACCTCAGGCGCCTTGGGAGGGCCCGTGATCCCGATGGAATCCTGGAAGGTGAGCTGTCTTGAAATAGAACGGACCCCAGTCCTGACACATGCGGAGTTACATGAGGAATACGATCTGCAGTCAGATGCCAGGAACAAAAAATTAGAGTTGAGGTTCAGGGAGGTTCGGGTTCCACATAGAGAAGATGCGATTCATTCGAAAATCTGATAAGACCCCTCAGGTAGAATATCCTTGAGCAGTATACGACAATCGCCACTTGTTTCAGACTGACTGCACATCATATTCCCATGAACATGCATCCTTTAGTTGATGATTCCCGGCCATGGGATTGGTATTGGCTTCCTAGGTTCACGCGCCCTTTCAGATCAGTATGGAGGTTCTCTAGTAGTCTCTTCTGCCAATTCCTAAAAGGTGCAAACCTTACTGACACGACCCTCGCGCGCGCGCATAGCGGCCCGACATCAGCGTACCTTATTTGAACGTAACGACCAATCAACGCGACCGAGTCGCCACTGGATTTCTCTTCCTCGCACCATTTGGCAGCCGTCTCTCTGGGCCTTTGATATACGACCATAACGGCGGTCTGATCTGGGCCGGCGGTGAAGCTTATGCCGCTGAGGACAACCAAGGTCCGCATGTATACAACTTCTACCCCTGCGACTACTCCGACCCAAAGACAGCAAAAGATGGTCCTCACCTTTGCATGAACCGGGGCATCCAGGATGTCGGTACCAGCCGGGGTGAAGGTCTCATTCTCGGTTCAGATTACCAGGTTGTACGAGGGGTTCACTTCAACGGAACATCGCCGTCCATTGATATCCACGAGTTCACACTGGTCGACAACGGAACTGCTGCTATAATGACACAGTACCGCCCTATGCCAGCCGATCTATCTGCGTATGGTATCCCGGGAATTGGGCATGTGTACGATTCTATATTTCAAGAGCAAAGACTGTCTGATGGGGTAATTTTGTTTGAATGGAAATCATCGGACCATATCGGACTAGCAGAGTCCAACGTGACATTTTTTGGAGGAACGGCCCAATCCCCATGGGATTACTTCCACATCAATTCCATTCATAAGGTTGGCGATGGGTCTGGGGACTACATTGTCTCTGCGAGACACACGTCCACTATTTACAAAATATCAGGTATTGACGGATCTATTGAATGGAGACTAGGGGGCTCTCATTCAGATTTCAAGATTGCGTCTGAAGTGGCTTACGACAGCCGAATAGATGGCCACGGGAGATGGTTCCATTTCCAACATGACGCAAAGATTTTGCAATCCGAAGGGGAAACAGAAATTGTTTCAATTTTCGATAATGGACGTACCCCGAATCAAATCCTTGATTCTCCATTCAGCCGCGGGGTGGTCATGAAACTCGATACAAGTCGACGACTTGCCACGATTGAGGCTGAGTACTTCACGGAGGGTCGGCCACAAAATTCAACCCTTGCTGGAAGCATGACACGCCTGCCGAACGGCAATACCCTCGTTGGTTGGGGGAAAACAGGCTGTCTCACAGAGTACGATGAGGAAATCAGGCCAGTTTTCGAAGCATGCCTGCTTGACGAAGGGCGTCCTGCGCTTTATCGTGCACACAAGTCAAGCCAGTGGGTTGGTCACCCTTCAGGAAAGCCATCAATATTGTCATACTCAAAATCGGGCGAAAAGACAGCTGTGTACCTGAGCTGGAATGGAGCCACAGGAATACACAGCTGGAGGATTTTCGGAAGTATCGAAGCGGACAGCACCCATGATCGTATGTGGCAAGAAGTTTTGGTCGGGACGAAATCTGGCTTTGAAACGCTGCTGGGACCACTGCCGCGGTTCCTACCATCGGTGTATGCCGAAGCCTTGGATTCTGAAGGTCGTGTGCTGGGTGTTACCGAAGCTACGAAGACTTTCATTCCTTCTGAGGTCCATGACGGTTGCGATGATCTGTGGTGCAATGCGATGGTCATGGTAGATGTCGAAGAGACTCACAAGACGGCGATTGGTATTGGTCTTGGTTCCTACAGTTTTCTTTACCCTTCAGTCCTCTTATATGTAGCAGTGTCATTTTGCCTCGTATTTGTCACTTTAGGGCATTGCCTACGGCGGAGACGGCTCGGTCTTCAGTATGCAAAGGGGTGATGAAAGAGCAGGCAGACTGGTATGAGTGTTGATATTTATCGAATGCACTTTCCGAGCTGAATCTCTGTGATGGCCGAGAGGTCAAATTCACGAAATATGGTCACATCCGAGAACAAACATTTCTACAGCCATCAGCGTTATCGTACATGTGTACTCATGGGCTGTATTGTCTCACAATGCACGTTTCCAGCTGCCGTGTGTCGCAAAAACGTTATTCTGGTATATATGCTAAAAGCAAATCCTCAGCAATGGAGCAAAGATGCCAATGTAGAGAAATTCATGTTCGGACTTGTAACCTCGTATGCAGAGGGGAAAAAGAACCAGCTTATGCACAAGTATTTACTCTGTGAGCAACCTGTGGCCAAGATGTGATGGTCAAGATCATCAATCGAAGATCGCACCGTTCCACACGATTATTTCCGGATGTTCTCATGCGTTTGCGTTGTAATAGCATGAAAACACCGGGCCCTGGTCGACAGGCTTAGCAGGTGCATCCCCAGTCACAGCAACGCCAATTTCGATCTCCTTCAATGCATTTTGCATGAAGAGTTTCGACATCTTCGCCTGAAGCTCTTTCGCTTGCTTCTGTGCAAAGTACTCGACCGAGTCATAATCATCTGTCTCCTCCTCATCGAGCTTGCCGGAATCCTTGTCGCTTCTTCGGTGCTTGGCAAACCTCAGCGGCGTCGACGTGGCCTTCATCTTGCGCACGAAGGCCTCACGCCGGGAGTGATATCTCTCCGCTCTGGGGCTCCAGAAGTCCTGCGACATCTCGCCGAGCTCCATTGCCCGCGCGCGGTTCAGACCTTGTGGGGTGACGTCCGCGTTGCTCTTCCACGCGCCAGGGGCGTATCGCGGCCCGCTGGAGGTTCCGTTGAGACTGGCCACACTGGCCTTCTTTTTCAAGCTTTGTGTGCTACTCCTGCTCTTGAGGATATTCCTACTGGTACTCCTGGAGCTTGGGCTGGTATTGGGGCTACCGTTGGGCGAAGACGGAGCTGACGAGCGCACCACGGCCTTGACATGATTCCTGATTCTTGTGTCGAGCAGTGCACCGTACCCAGGAAGAACGTGATCTACGAGGCCAATAGATCGCGCGTCATACGCGGAGATGGGCGTCATGTCTCTCAAAATCCGCTTGCCGCCCGTAGAGCCGCAGCGCCCGTAATAGCTGATGCTGTGGTACTCGGATCCATACAGACCCAGAGCCCTGTACGCAGGGTTCAGGACGACATCCGCGCCAGCCACGACAGAGTCACATGCAGCAGCTAGCGCAACACCACCGGCGGCAGCGTTGCCGCGGATGCCGGCGATGGTGAGAATGTTGCGTGAAGGGAACTCATGCAGAAGGTAGTACACCACGTCGTTGATGCGGTTGATGTTGTCCCAGGACTCCATCGCTGGGTCGGCCGCAGACTCGATGACGTTTAGGTGTATACCATTGCTGAAATAGCCGCTGCCACCCATCATGATGACCGCAGACAGGGGGTTCTGGGAAGTGTGAGTGCTGAGAACGAAGCCCAAGGCCTCGACGAGCTTGTTGCACTGGGCAGTGGACATGGCACCGTTGTAGAAGTCGGAGTACACATAGGCCACCCGTGATGAGCCGGCCTCGTCGACGGTGACGAAGTCGACCCAGACTTCCTGGAAGGTGCCATGTGGGCTTTTGGACCACGCTTGGGTTGCAGTCGGGCGGGAAAGTTTGGCGACGGCGTCTTCTGTCAGCAGTCCAAGCTGGCGCAGGCCAAATACCGCCGGGACCTTGGGCCAGAGCTTCGCGTCTGTCTTCTTCTTGATACGTCGAATGTGCGTGATCCAGATGCCAAGCTGGTCCGCTGTCTTGATGCAGACCGCTTCGTCACGGACAGCGATGATAGCACCGGGAAGAGCATTGACAGCTTTGATCCACGATCCCTCGTCGACAACTCCGCCGTAGATGTACAATCCTTGGCCCAGGACGGCGCTCTGGCAGCCAGGCTGCGAGTCGGCACACCTGATGCGTCTCGAGATCTCCTTGGCGCTGTGGGACTTGATGTCGAAATCTCGCTGGCCGGCCTTGAGGAGAGGGCGATGATGTGTGACTCCACCCAGGAAGGGCTTCTGAAGGCCAACGGACAGCTCCTTGTACTGAGGCCTAGCCTTCAGGCCGGGGTGAATGGCGCGGTACACAGGGCTTGGGCAGGCGCTTGAACCAGGCGTGAGTGGTGGTGTTATGGGGGCGGAGGTGTATGCGGTCGCGTTGATCCTGTCCACAGCGGCAAGACATGCAGAGACAGCTGCACGTGTGACAGGTCCACGGTACAGACCCGACTTGGTAAGGGCCGGCTCGTCGATGTTGACGGGGAACTGCTCGTATGCCCAGACCGGGCCCGCGTCCAGTTCGGCCTCGGCCTGGAGGACAGTGACGCCCCAATAGGGCCGGCCCTTTTCGCTCAAAGTCTCTTTCTGGAGAAGCTTTGCAGGGTCAGACTCAGAGCCGTCGTCGCCCATGAGTACCCAGTCGATAGAGGACGGACCGGCGTCGCCTGGGGGTCCCGGGTGGATAATAAGGGTCAGGTATTCCTCGTATAGATCATCTGGTACACGAGAGGTCAGGAAGGGGCAGATGATAAGGTCGGGCTTGGCCAGGCGAGCGGCCTCCCGCATGCCTTCGTCGGAGAGGGCATATTCGATGGTGACGGCGTGAAGTTGTGAGAGGGCAAGGTACAATCTCTGGGAGAGGGAGTTATGTGCTGTGCAGATGAAGAGGATCTTCATCTTGACTGTGTTGGCCCGTACAAATGAATAGGTGTACTAGCAGGCTGATATTGTTGTAGTCCGTATTAGTATCAAGAAGCAACAGACAGACAGCCAAGTAAGTAAAAAGGAAGGAATAAAACTAAAAAGATTGTCTCATATACTCTTGCTCCAGGCAGGGTCACGCGGCGAGGGGGGAGCAAGATGTATAAATCTGCCTCCGTGGAGTCTGGGTGCCTCTCTCGGTGCCTGTGTGCGTGTGCGTGAGTCGCGACTTGCAAGCGACGAGAAGTCTCATCATACTGCAATCACCCAACGCAACGCAACCCGAACCTTGACCCCTGTGCGACCCCTGGGCCCGTCCGCCTTTCGCCTTCGCCTGCGGGTCACCACATGCATCCGCAAGGCAAAGGCAGGAAGGATACGGCGCGAGGAGGGGGAAGTGGGTGGTTTGTGGGCGGGCCGGCCGTTCATGTGAGCGTCTGTGCAGACGACGAGAGCTAACCAACCCACTACCACACTAGGTAGTATAGTATACCACTTTCCCGAAGGTCGCATGCGATCCGACATCATCTTTGGATCGCCAACGGTACATACCGACCCACGGGTTGACAGATGGATGCTCAGCTCCGTCCCGGGCCTGAGCGCAGCAGCCAACCGTCATCTGTATCACTGGCGCCATCGTGCAGCATTCGAATCCATCTTAGATCCCATGGGGGTGTCGTACTACCCGGGTGCACAATTGTGGTCGCACAAAGCAACGGTTGGTCGCAGCAAAAGTGCGCAAGAGAGCTAGGTAGACTAGAGTTGGGCACTCTTGGACCGACTTGCAGCCAGCCCACGGAAGTCTGGGGGATCTTCGGATCTTCACAAAAAAAAAAGGGGGGCGCTTTTCAACTACCCAGAAGGGCTTAGATTGGCCGAATACATTGGCCCTAGAATGATTTGGCTTCCAACTTGTAGAGCAATCTTGCTTTGCCCGCCCCCCTCTCTCTCTAAAAAAAAAATGAAAAAATACACACATGCAACCAGAACAATCCCGGGCTTCCGACCTGCATCTTCATCCTTCACCCTGCAGCGTTGCCAGCCAACTTCGCAGCCCGCGCTCGGGGCGCTTATACGAATGGAGAACTCCCAGCTGCAAGTCGTCCTCGCGCGAGGCCAATCAAGGCTCCTCCCAGGACCAACAGCTTAAGGACGCTTCCGTGTCCGATATCTGGCGCCTGCGTCAGACCGACGGGGTCTCCCCGCCCAGCCCGCCTCGGGGTGGATTTTGTATGTAGATCTCTGGACCGAGACGTGGTGAAGATTCCTGCTCTCCCACGTTCTCCATCGGAGACCCAGGGGGGGGGGTCCTCTGAAATCGATCTCGACTCATGAAGCATTCGTACTACGCAAATTGGATATTGGACAGAGGCATATCTGCCGCAACCCTGGCCATAATACGGGAAGTTGGGCCAATGCAATACCGTCGATTTTCAGTGGATCCTCGCCAAGCTCGCAAGGTTCTTTGTCTGGACATGGGCACGGAGACTCGGAGAGGAGGGGCAAAGAGAGGAAACCGGTGGGAGCAGCTGGGAGCCTGTCTGCCCGGTTCTCGCTCTACGCCGTCCAAGTCCACCCTAAACACCTCACGGACACTTGGCTAGTGGCCACGGGGCCGATCAGTCGAGCATAAGACGAACGATTGCTAGTTCCCCGGTGTTTGACCCCAAGGCCCGGGAGTATCTGTGCGGGCGGTCACGGCATCCGCTCTACCAGCGCTAGTAATTCGTTTCGGGTCGGTCATCCCATAAGCTCGGAAATGAATTCCATCCAGGAACCTTCTCCAGGAACCACATCTTCGGGTATGCCATGTGGGAGCCTGGGAGATACAACGCAAAGCACACGTGTAGAATGTCCAACTTTAGAGCTCTTTGCCACCCAGGCCTTCTGACTCGGGAGAGTCAGTGCGTAACAATGCCAATTCTGGCCCTGGAAAGGGCCCAGGGTTCCGGAAGGACACTCGACTCCGTGCCGCCCCCGTCTTCTCGAGCTTGGACATTTTTGCCCATGTGTGAGAGAGCCCACACTACTGAGCTTATCGTGCTTGTACACGTGCAGCTTTGTCTCCGCGAAACCTTTTTTTGGTAGCCGTTTCTGATGGCGGCGCTTCATTCTTTATCAGGGCCATCATCCGGTATCAAGCGCAATCTTACATGAATAAACTCACGCACACCTGCCCTTTTCAAGCACATGTACCCGCTCTGCTTTTGACCCATACTAGTAAGGAGCCATCGCCTACTGCACGATGATGGATCTCGACCGCAGGAAATCCGGTGGCAATTCACTGATAGCTACTGGCGGTGACAGAAAGACAGTAGTAGATAATAAGTGCTGGCTGTTATTCCCCATCGTCGGATGGGTACTGGCGAATGATGCCTCTACCCGGCTTGAACAACGCACAGATGCTGCACGTCTGTCTGTCTTTCAGGGGCCGCGCTCCCCCGTCTGTGCATCGTACAACCTCGTCGTACAACCTCGTCCTGCTAGCTGCGTCTGAACAGACTGGGATAGTTTGCATTAATCCTGCCAGTCTGCTCCAAAGGATCAGAGGAGTGCCAGCCAACATCCAAAGCGACGCCATGCGCAACCAGCGGCAAGCTCGCTGGACAAGGTGCTGCGCGATTAAGCTTTCCAACTCATCTCAGTCAAGGTTTGCGTATTCGTCAGTCTGGCATGCTAGTCTATGTCCAAAGAAATGACTGTGCCGGCAGACAATTTCTTGATAGATCACAAACTCGGGTGGAACGTCGTATAGATAACATGCCGGATTCAGGGTTCCAAAGACACCGCTTAGAGACAATGCAGCACTACTCTTCAGGGAGATGACTATTGGTTTGATACTAGACACTATACTCCAAAACGGCATTGACATTACTCCCAGAATTATATGTCGAAATTGCTACCCTGAACGCAACGGCCGGGAGAGACACTGTATGTAGAAACGTGATGTAATGTCTCATTCCACAAAACGGGGTACACCATTCTTTTGATATTTGATTCTTGTATGTAGTTCTAGCTACGTATATGCAGGAACTGTTCTGGTGGGATCTAACTCAGGTTTGCAGCCACCACGAAATTTCAAAAAACCTCGGGACCCCGTATTCTACCCCCACAGCGTGGAATTCTAGGTAGCAGTTCCGGTTACTCGGGCACCCGTTACTTCATGTTCCGGAGCAGGTACTTGACACCCTCGTATGTCTCTTGTCCGGTCGGAAGGATCTGGCTGGCCGGCAGGACGAACCCGTTTCGGCCGGTATCACGGAGCTCCACAGTGAAGACGTAGTCCGCGCCAGTAACATCGTTCACATAATCCACACTGGAGCCAGTGGCCGGGTAAATGGTCGTGCAGATGGGTCCGTAGGTGTACTGCGTGCCAAAGAGTGCGGCTATGGCCTTGGAAGCACCGCCCGCCAGAGACTGCAGCTCATTGTTGTTGGTGGCAACGGCTGAGCAAGAGTACCCGTACGGCGTCATGAAGAGTTGAGAGTACGAGTGCCAGTCAATGTAGAGCTTGACACCTTGTTGGGTCTTGATCGCGTTGATCTTGTCCCTGAGGGACTTGTTCTCGGGGGCATCGCCGGCGGCCAGGCCCTTGAAGTCCTCGGCGCAGGGGTCCGTTGAGGCACCTCCAGTGACGTCCCATTTGTACGGCCAGTTGCGGTTGATGTCGTGGCCGAGGCAGCTGCTCCCAGAGGTCGTCTGCCTGTTCTTGCGCCACAGACGGTCAGTCTGCGTGTAGATGAAACCTGTCGCATATTAGTATAAGAAACCACCTGCAGTGACAAGCGGGCTACGTCTCGGAGCTTACCATCAGGGTTGACGACGGGGAAGAGGTAGAAGTCGTATTCGTCGACCCAAGACCTCGTCTCGGCGTCAGTGGCGTAGTTACTCAGAAGAATGTTGGCAAAGTATTCAACGGTCTATTTCATAATTAGAACATTGCGCAGAGCAAACGATGGATGGATAGGAGAGGTGACTTACCAGGGTGGTGATCCATTCTCGAGCGTGGACAGTGCCGTGGAATATGACAGCGGGCTTCACATTCTTGCCTGCGCTGCCATAGATGTGGATGCCGGTGATGGCGTTCCCCTGAAGCGAATTTCCTGAGGTGACAATCTCCGAATTGCCAGGGTATTGCGCTTGGAGACCGCTCAGGAATGACAGGTGGTCAGCATAGGTGTGGTATGCCGTGAACCAGGTCGAGTTGATCGCCGCGGCGGCCCTCTCGGATAGAGTATCGAGTGTTGCCGGCTCTTTCTCGGCCGCAATAGAAGCCCCAAGATCCTCGTGCATCACCTCGACGCCCTCGATGCCAGCAACCTCGTCATTGAAAGCTTGCAGCTTGTCGGGGGATACGACAATGTCAGCAAAAGCACCGGCCTTGTTAGGGGGCTTCCAGGTATCCAGCTCTAGCTTGTCCACGATCTCGGTGACCTTGGACGCATCGAGGCCGACGGGCACACGGAACACGCGGTATCCATCGTAGGAGACCTGCCGAGAGTGGGTGAAGGGGCTGGCGATGGCCAGGGAGAGGGCTGAGAGAAGGAGTGCGAAGTGCTTCATCTTGGACCCCGCCGCCTATGGTTGGCTACTCGCTTCAACCTATCCCAGTTACTATGAGGATCAGATATGCTCGATGGCTTCGAAGACGCGTTCGGCTGAGAGGCAAAGAGAGTAAGCCACGCCCAGTCGAAGAGATGTCGTTAGGACAAGCTTAATTTATAGGTAGACTGAACGGGAGGGCAGGGCTGGGTGTTAAATGGATCTACTGCACAAATCGGGCTTCTTACTCAGGAGTGTGTGTGTGCCACTGCGGGCAGGGATTGGATATGCTTGTCAGTCGACATTGTCAAGCGTGCCCAGCCGCTCATCTAGCTAGGCTAGGTACACTGCCATTGTGAACTTTAATTTTATGGTTAAGAAGCTTAAATAAAGCTCTAGATGCTACCTGCCTCTTCTGGTCTTGGCCACCGGCCTCGGGACATTCGCTTGCAACCACTCACCCCATTGTCATCTACACTAGAACAAGTGGGTGGTGGGCTGATCACCCGCGCCTTCATGGGCTACGGCAGAATTCAGCCAAGGTCTTTACCCGAAGACAGGAAATTGCAGGGCGGTCTCTGCAAGTCTATAAGTGACAGTTCTGCTTGTTAATATCCTTTGACTTGAACCTTCTGTCTTTCTGCCTTCGGATTCGTGATAAATGCTTCCTCTGCTCGTGGAGATTGCAGACAGGGTTCGGCTTTCGGTGGCGCTTGCCAAGAGAAACCGAGTGCCTCGAGTGGCAGATGGTTCGGCACACGATGTCACCCCCCAGCTAGTGACCTGCCGAAAGGATGAATGCCAAGACTATGAACGGTGCAAGCTGTTGTTCGTGATAAGAAGGTTGAGATCGTTCCATGGAACTTCTGCCAGGTGCCGGGGTGGTGTGTTAATAAGTGGTATAGTGATGGATTTCCGCACTTTGTGTACAGAACCAATCGAATGGCGACGGCGAGGACTCGACCTGCCGAGTCGAGCTGATAAAATCCCTATGGCACCGTCGCACCAAGCACGACAGGCGCTTGTAGCCCTGTTCCCAGCCACACTTCCCTAGGACGGAAGGCAGTAAGCTGCAATGACATCGTGAGGAGCACAAAATGAAACCTTTCGGTAAACAATAGTAGCAACGGGTGTGCTCATGAATTCCCTATGACTTTGGGATTCACAACTGCAGCGTTATGCCTGGACTACGTGCTGAAAGCGGTAAGACAACGATCGTTGGGTGTTTCAATGTCGGGATAGCCTAGTTCAGTCAAAGTTCGTCTTGGCACAGGGTCAAAATATGAAAACGGAGATTCGTACAGAAGAAATCGGAGGGTATACAGATACATATAGGCCCCAGTACACCAGAGCTCTGCAGTGTATAAATAACGCCCACCACCCAATTTAATATATACACCATTATATTAACTCTATAGCTATTATACCCGAATATCCTTTTTACTATAATTATACCGTACTATCGCTATACTTGCTAAGGCACCTAATTGCTTAAATTTATAATAGTTTAATAGTTTATTATTGCGCCTTAAGACTAGAGTAATCTAGTATCTCTACTATCGCTATAATATTAAGAAAATAAAATCTAAGCGATTTAAGATAAGGATTAAGGTTAAATTAATTAATTCCAATTATTAATTAATTCTTTAAGATAATATTAATAAAGAGGGTGATTAAATTAAGTTTAATAGTAATAAAGGCTGCGTAATAAGGGATACTTTTATATATAATTAATTGTTTTAAAACCACGCTAATAACGCGATATAACCGATATATATAAACTTATATATAACCGTTATTTTTTAATATATTTACTTCTTTTCTAATTAATTTTATTATAAATTACTCGAATTATATATTAAAAGAATAAGGCTATTTATAGCTATTTATTATTTATTTCTATATTAATTTTAAAGGTTTTATTATAAAGATATTTAAGTTAAAAGTATAATTTTTAATAATATACCTCGTTTTTTCTTAATATATTTATTTTTTTAACTAGTTTTATTATAAACTATTTAAATTATATATTAAAAGAATAAGGCTATTTATAGCTATTTATTATTTATTTCTAAGTTAATTCTTAAGCTTTTATTATAAAGATATTTAAGTTAAAAATATAATTTTAATAAATCTTAATTTTTTTTAAAATATATTAGCTATAAAGCTAAGAAACCTTAAAAATACCCCCCTTAAATACGTAATTATTAATCTTACTTTAATAAATTTAAGCTAACGTGGTTAACTAGTAAGTGGCGGATATTACTAAATAGCGGATTTTATACCTTTTTATAGGGTAAACTATATAAAAGGTATTTACCCTAACTATTAAGGGAAGCTAATAAATTTTAACTATTTATTAATATTTCTTTAAAACCTTTAAAACTTAATTTTATTATATATTAAATTATATATATATAAATTTATATCTATTTTATATTATTAGTAAGTAAAGTGTATAAATTAATAAATTTCGAGATTTATATATAAATGTATAGAGCTTACTTAAAGTTAATAACTTTAACCCTTATATATAACCTTATTCTTAGCTTTAAATTATAAAAAAAACTTATAAAACTTTAAATAAGTTTTATTCCTATTAGAAAAATCTTTAAAAGAATTTTTTATTTTATTAAAGGAAGTAAAAATTAAGCTTAAAGTTAATAAAAGTTGTAAAAATCCGCTACTTATTAATATCCGCTACTTACTAGTTAACCACGTTATATATAAAAAGAAAGAGCGGAATTATAGCTATCTATTTATATTTTTCTTAAAATTTTTAAACCTTTTAATCTTAAGAAATATTTAAATATAGTTTAAAATAATAAGTTATATATAATTTTGTGTATATCGGTTATATTGCGTTATTAGTGTGGTTTTAGAACGATTAATTGTATATAAGAGTATCTGTGTACCCTTCGATTTTTTCTGTACAAATCTCCGTTTTCCAAAATATATGTTCCGCATGCTTAACATCGGTTCATAACAATGTCGTATACTTCATCCTGCTTACCCACACGTAGAGGACGATTGATTTTCCTTCGAGTACCTCAGTCGAACTTCAGCCTCTTTGATGTCACCGCCGTTTCGTGGCTCATGACGTTTCTCGACAAGTCTACTAGCTTCACTACATTATTTTTGCCTAGCAATTTAACCTCTTAACGAGAAGTCGTTTAGTGTCGGTGTGCCTTTTTAAGGAAGTGATTGTGCAACGTGATCTCGAAAAAAACGGTGTGGGATACCAGGGTCTACTCGTTTCAGTCTCACACCACTAAGACTTTATAATAGACTTATATAATTTAAATAAGTAACTAACGCACTATACTAAACCAGAATCTTCCGGAAAGCTAAAAGATCTATATACTTTTAATATTTATTCCCTTAAAAATTTAATAGTTATTAAATATTTTAAAGTGTATAAAACGCTAATATAATAATATAAATAAGTAAATAGTATATTAGAAAATATATATAGAGTTATTACTTTAATTAATTAAATTCTCGTTTATAATATATTATTTAAAAATTAAATATTTAATTTTATATTTATTTAAATTAAAGAATTTAAGTTTAAATTTAATAGCTTTATAATTATAAAAATAAACTTTAATTATAATAAATAAATTTTTATTTATATAAAAGATTCTTTAATTAAAGTAAAAAAGTATAAAAATAAAAACTTTTCTATTTAAATAAATTAATATATTTATTATTATTTTAAAGATATATAAAGTTTATTTAAAAAGAATAAAAAAGTTTATTATTTATAAAGTAAGAATTAATAATAAGTTAAATAAAATAAAAATTATTAATTTTTTATAAGCTTATTTATAATTAAAAGCTATTATTTTATATTAATAGCCGTAATATTAAGCCGCGCTTATTTATAATAATACTTTTAATAAGCTATTAGCTTTAATATAAACCGGTTTATTAAAGTTAAAGCTATTATAAGTTATAAGCTAATTTAATACTATTAAGCATTATATAAAAGTGTTATTATTATATAACTTAAGCCTTTAAATATAAGTTAATTAAAATAAAAGATATTAAAAAGCCGTTATTACTTTAATATACTTTTATAAAATATATATAAATTTTAGCCTTACTTTATAAATATATATTTATTATAGTTTTATTTCGCTATATTATAAAACTATTTAATAAAATAATATTTACGCTATAATAGCTTAAAGGTATAAATTAATAATAAAATTTATTAATTTTAATTTAAGTGTTAACTATATAAAAAAGCTTTTATTAACTATATTATAGCTTATAGCGTGCTTATTTATAGCAGGTAATAAGCAGATAAAATAAGCTTATCGATAAAGGCTATAATATAGCTTTATATTAACATTTAACTTAACGTCTTTATATTTTAAAATAATTATTTAGCTTACTACACTATTAAAATTAAAATAATAGTTAAGGTTAAATTATTATTTATATATATTAAATAAAGCTATTATATTTTATTATTTAAATATATCGACTATTTTATTTATTTAAATTCCCTTATTAAGCTAAAATAATAATAAATATCCGAAAAGGATAAAGTATAATATATCTTTTAAATTAATATAATAGGTTTTACTATATAAAACTTTTTATAATAACTTATTAATCTTTTATAAGCCTATTTATAGTTAAAAGCCGCTATTTTGCGCTAATAGCTATAGCGTTAAGCCGCGCCTATTTACGTTAATACTATTAGCCTATCGAGGTTAAAGCTATCGCAAGCTGTAAGCTAGTTTAACGCCGTTAAGCATTATTAGTATATAAAAGTGCTATCGCTATATAACTTAAGTAAGTTGCTCGAAATAAGCGATATTAAAAAGCCGCTATTACCTTAAAGGTTTTAGCTTTACTTAAATATATACTTATTATAACCTTTTTTATAAAACTACTCGAAAGTAATTATTTAGCCGAAACCGAAATAATTATTAATTAAGCTTAAACTATTATTTATATACGCTTAAGATTTAAATAAGGCTATTATATTTTATTATTAAATATAGTTTTAGATATATAGATTTAATAGCTTATAAATAGCTATAAAAATAAACTTTATTTATAATAAATAAATCTTTATTTAAGTAAAAGATTCTTTTATTAAGGTAAAGAAACGTAAAGATAAAAACCTTTCTTAATTTTAATAAATCGATATATTTATTAATACTTTAAAGATATATAAGATTTATTTAAAAGAAATAAAGAAGTTTATTACCTATAAAGTAAGAATTTATAATAAGCTAAAGGGAAATAAGTTAAAAGGAAATAGGGATATTAATTATTTAGTATACTTTTTTAAAAAGGTTTACCTTTTATTTAAATAAACTAAAAAGATAAAGTTTAGTTATAGAAATATAATATAGTTAAATAAAATTTAATTTAAAAGAAAATATAATTAAAGGTCTTTTAACCTTATATTTAAAAGAGATTATTTAAATATATAGATTTAATAGCTTTATTATAAATAGTTATAAAAATAAATTTTACTTATAAGAAATAAATCTTTATTTAAATAAAAAGATTTTTTATTAAAGTAAAAAAGTGTAAAAATAAAAACTTTTCTTTATTTAAATAAATTAATATATATATATTATTACTTTAAAAATATATAAACTTTATTTTAAAAGAATAAAGAAAGTTATTACTTATAAAGTAAAAATTAATATCTTAAAAAAGGGAAATAAGCTAAAAAGAAAAAGAAAAGTTAATTATTTAATAAAGTTTTTAAAAAGATTTACCTTTTATTTAAATAAATTAAAAAAATAAAGCTTAATTATAAAAACGTAATATAATTAAAAAGAATTTAATTTAAAAAGATATAATTATATATCTTTTAATCTTATACTTAAAAGAGCTATATTTATTTATATTAATACTTTTAATAAGCTATTAACTTTAATATAAACCGGTTTATTAAAGTTAAAGTTATTATAAGCTATAAGTAATTTAATTTAACATTATTAAGCATTATATAAAAGTATTATCGCTATATAACTTAAATAAATATAAATTATTTAAAGTAAATAATATTAAAAAGCCGTTATTATTTTAATTTTATAATATATATATAAGTTTTAACTTTATTTAAAAATATATATTTATTTATTAAAACTTTATTTTATAAAGCTATTTAAAATTAAAATAATAATTAAGCTTAAACTAATATTTATATATATTTAAAACTTAAGTAAAGCTATTATATTTTATTATTAAATGTTTAAATATATAACTTTAATAGCTTTATACCTATAAAAATAGATATTAATTATAATAAATAATTTTTTATTTAAGTAAAAAGTTTTCTTATTTAAAAATTTTAATATATCGATTATTACTTTAAATATATATAAAGTTTATTTTTAAAAAATAAAAAAATTTATTATTTATAAAGTAAAGCTTAATAATAAGCTAAATAAAATAAAAATTATTAATTATTTAATATACTTTTTTAAAAAGGTTTATTCTTTATTTAATTAAATAAAGATTAATTATAAAAATATAATATTATTAAATAAGATTTAATTTAAAAATATATAATTATAAATCTTTTAACTTTATACTTTAAAAGGTTTATAATAACTATAGCTTTTACTTATATAATAAATAATTAAAAATAATATAAGTTTTTTTAAATTATTTTATATTTAAAATAAAATAGCTTTAGCCTTTATTAAGCTTATATAAGAAAACCTTTATATATATAAAAGATAATAATATAGCTTTTAAAGCTTTTAAAATTTAAAAGTAACTTTAATAACTTATAATCTTTATTATAAAATATTTAATTTTAAGTAACCTTTTTAATACTTTACTTTAAAGCTTAAAAATTATAACGTTTTATTTAAATAAAGTAAAATAAATATATAAAGATTTAAACGTTAATAAAATAAAGCTTATAAAATAAATAATAATTATTTAAGTTTTAAATAGCTATAATAAGAGTTATAAAAAGTTATTTATAATATAATTTAAAGTTTTTTAAAAAAAAACTTTAAAAAGATATAACGTAATTTATTATATTATAAAATAAATTATCGATTATTTTATTTATTTAAGTTTTTTTATTAAGCTAAAATAATAATAAATATTTTAAAAAAAATAAAGTATAATATATCTTTTAAATTAATATAGTAAGTCTTACTATATAAAACTTTTTATAATAATTTATTAATCTTTTATAAGCTTATTTATAATTAAAAAAAGCTATTTTACATTAATAGCCGTAATATTAAGCCGCATTTAATTTATTTGCGCTAATACTTTTAATAAGCTTTAATTTCACTATTAGCTTATAGTTATATATATATTATTATAATAAATAAAGAGAAGCTAGTACCGTCGAGGTTAAAGCTATTATTAGCTATAAGTAACCTAGTTTAACGCCGTTAAGTATTACTAATATATAAAAGTGCTATCGCTATATACCTTATACCTTTATAAGTTGCTTAAAATAAGCGATATTAAAAAGTTGCTATTACTTTAATCTTATAAGATATATATAGGTTTTAGCTTTACTTTATAAATATATATTTATTATAACCTTATTTTATAAAACTATTCGAAAGTAATTATTTAACTAAAACCGAGATAATTATTAATTAAGCTTAAACTATTATTTATATACGCTTAAAACTTAAATAAAGCTATTATATTCTATTACTATTTTAAATATATAGATTTAATAGCTTTACTATAAATAGCTATAAAAATAAACTTTAAATATAATAAGTAAATCTTTACTTAAATAAAAAGTTTTCTTATTAAAATAAAAGAATATAAAGATAAATAACTTTCTTTATTTAAGTAAATAAATATATTTATTATTACTTTAAAGATATATAACTTAAAGATTTATTTTAAAGAAATAAAGAAATTTATTACTTATAAGTTAAGAATTAATAATAAGTTAAAGAAAAAATAAAAAGTTATAAATTTAATACACTTTTTTAAAAAAGTTTACTTTTTATTTAAATAAATAAAGCTTAATTATAGAAACGTAATATAATTAAATAAAATTTAGTTTAAAAAATATATAATTATAGGTTTTTTAACTTTATATTTAAAAGGGATAAAATAAATTATATTATAAAATACTTTTTTATATTTATTTTACTTTATATAATTAAAATATATAATAAGTATTTAATTTAATATATAATATATATATTAAATAAAAAGGCTTTTATTATTTTATATATTAATATATTAATATTATTTATTATATAAAGCTATAGCTTAAATATTTTATATTAAAAAGCTTAAATTAATATATAGCTATATATAAAAAACTTTTTTTATTAAATTATAGCTTATATAGCTTACTTTAATAGTTAATTAAAATCGATATAACTTTATATATTATTAAAGTTTTATAATATAAAGCTTTTTATTTAAGTTTTAAAGTTAAATTTAATTTTTTTATAAAGATATTAATATTAAAATAAATATTATAAAAAAGTATTTATTAATTTATTTTTAATAAACTTTAAAGTTACTTTTTCTATAATTACTTTATAAAAAGATATATAATATAATTTATCTTATATTATAATAAATTATATTAAATATCTTTATAAAAGATTTAAATTAAACTATAAAACTTATTATATAGCTTTATTTTATAATACTTTATTATTATATAAAATTATATCGATTTTACTTAATTATTAAAGTAGGGTATATAAGTTATAATTTAGCTAAAAAGTTTTTTATATAAGGTTATATATTAACTTAAGCTTTTTAATTTAAAATATTTAAGCTATAACTTTATTTAATAAGTAATATAAATATATAAATATATAAAATAATAAAAGCTTTTTTATTTAATATATATATTATATATAAAGTTAAATATTTATAATATTATTTAATTATATAAAGTAAAGTAATATTAAAAAAGTATTATATAATATAATTTATCTTATAATATAGTAAATTATATTATTATAAATATTTTTTTTATAAATATTTTTAATAAAAGTTAAAATAAAAAGAAAAATAATAGAAAAGATTTTTTTATTAAAAATAAGAAATTAAGTAATAAAATCTTTTTTTATTTTTCACTATTTATATTTATTTTAATTTTTCCTTCTTTTAAGTTATTTATTATCCCTTGCTTAAAGCTATTTTTATTTTATATTTTTAATTATTTACTTATTTACTTTTTTAAAAAAAAGAGTAAAAGAAAAGGCTTAACACTTTTTAATATAAATTAGCGCTTAATATTTATATTTATCTTTTCTTAAATAAGGGCCGCCCTTAAGCTGCGCCTAGCGTAGTTAATATAAATTACTATACTGTAGTTAGCTAAGTAAATCACCGCCGCAAATGGCCCCCTAGGGGTTGCCTGCCGCGCGGCCAATAAAGTTAATTATTAACCCTCTTGAATATGCAGTGCAGTGGTCGATAGATGACCATTTCAAAAGGCACTCACAAGCCAGCCTGGATTACGTCAGAGATGGCTTCCTGCCGCTCTTGGCGTAGTGACAGCATTTTAATCCGCCACTAATATTTCCTGCCGCCTCCAACCCTCCATCTCAGCAATGTAACCCAATACATATATCCATACCATGGGTGGTAAGTAGGAAGTGGGTTGCAAGATGGGTTGCAACGAGGAGTCTAGACACCCCAACCGTGCGAGCACATTGACAGAATTGGAACCTGCAGCAAGCATCAATTATCGGTCTCAGCGCTTGAAAGATTACCCCGCGTGCTATATAGTCTATCAATGCTCATCGCCGGGCTTGAGAAGCATCTTATGCCTCGACCTTTTTACCTCAGCCCGTCTACATGACCGTACACCGGTATGTCATAAGCAGCTGCCTAACGGATTTCCATTCGCCTCATCTTTACTGACATAGGTTTTCGATAGGGCCTCCATATCTTCTCCAATCGCAGCTGCCCATCCAGCGAACCCTAAGGGTCAGATTGTGATACAGCCATCGGAGGGTATGTACTGGCGGATTCCAGTGAAACTTCTGGTTCAGTATCACTTGATCATTGTCCACTTGTGCTAATTATTCAAGGCAGACCTTAAACTGCCAGACAATCCTACTCCCAATACGAAGAAATGTCAATGTGGAGCAACTATTAGCGAATCCGTCACGCTCTGTGCAGCTTGTCTGACGAAGCCTAAGAAATGAAAGGAGTCGGAGACAGAGGAGGGCATCTGGGAATCTCCGGCGCCGATTCCGGGCCAATAAGGTAGCCTCCGCTGTCTGTTTCGAGTTGAGGTGTTTGGGAATATGGTTTAGAAGGAGGATAACGAGATTGGAAAGTACAACGATTGATCAGGTACTCAAAAATCGAGGTTTGCAAGCTCAATCTAAACCAGTCTCTTGTATGCTTCCATATAGCCCGCGTCTCCGCCCCTCGATGTCATCTGTTTTGCATGTGATCTGGTGCCATCTGCCTCAATTGATCATGACGAGGAAGTTCTCCATCAGCGATCAGCTTATCCCAGTCCGCTCTGTCTTCATCATCCAATTTATCATAGCATGCAAGAGAGTCTACGGGAATGAACTCCGCTATTGCATTGGCAAATTGAGAGGAGCGCTTGGCATATGCATCTGCATCCAGCGTTCCAGGCCATCTCTCCATTCCAGGCAAGAAGTACCCAGCATATTCCCAATCGATCAGGGCTTTGACTTGCAGGGTTTGCGGGTCTATCATAATGTTGTGAGGTGCAAGATCGCCGTGTTGGAAAACATACTTGGCCTCATTAAGAGGAAGAGTTTCCCAACGGTGACCTTTCCATCCAGGCCGAATATCGGCAGCTAGCCACTGAGGAGGCATAACAAAACCCTCTAGACCGCGCTGGCGAGATTTCAGTTGAGCGAGCTGGGGCAAAACAATCTCTTGAATGAACTCAAGTGCATTTGAGGAAGCCTTTTCTAGGCAGGTTTTGCACGGTGAGCTGCTGGCGTGGTGCTGTTCTCCTAGAAATGAGCATTTTTGCCCCGAAAGTTGGTTTAGGGTAATGCCTTCGATGAATTCGGTGACTAGGTATTGCCGGCCATCTAGATGAACCCCGTGCTCGAGGAGTTTAGGCACTGGAATTGTCGTGTTGGTAGAGACGAGTGTCAATGCTCTAGCTTCATTGGCAATACGCTCGTGGTTCCTAGTAAGCACTCGACCTCGTTAGTCATTTTTTCCTCCGATGACTTATTGACAAGGTGCTCCGTATTCCTTACCAAGACCTAAACCAGGTGATGGATGAGCCATCGGGCCGTTTCCAGGAGAAGGGAAGTCGCGAAGTTTTGGTGAAAGTTGTTGCACTAACTTCGTAGCTGACATCATTGGTTTTCCAGGATCGGATCGATGGTGTCGTCATGAGGAATAAGGCCAACGACTAGACTGCATCCAGGTGCCTGTCTGTGAGGAAACGAACAAAAGGATTAAAAGACTCTGTCAGCGCGGCCGCGAGCCCCCGGCGGAACGGATAGGCGGGGAACAAAAGGTTGTGCCTCCTGTGAGAAACGAACAGAAGATTGCGTCTTGGCCTCGGGCGCAGAGGATCTCTGGCCAATATTACTTTGGACAGGCCTTGCCAAGCGTTGCGACTCGTCGCTTTGTGGTAGCGGCGTGGCACAGGGTGAGTCTGTTGCGTTTGTGCTGTCGGGGGCGAGGGAACGATGCTGGGCTTGTCACTGAGCATCAGGTGGGGCATTACCGGGCCCTGCCTTTTGCCGCCGCGAAAGCATCCACCCGCACGCCCGCACGTGACGGTGCCGCCCAGCCAGCCGCCCAGCCAGCCGCCCTCGCCTGGGGAAGCCGCCATGTCCTTGGGTTGTTGTTCGGCTTTGTGGAGATAAAAACGGTTATAGATATGGGCCGAAGCCCGTGCGAGTCTTAGCAGATACTAACAGAAGTTGCCAAGAGAAAATTTACTGTTGGTGGGTTGCTTCTCCCTCGTCTCATCAGCAACTCCAGCACCAATCATTATGAGCCCTCATGCACAGCTTATAAGACCTTGCTGCCTTTGTGTTCGAGCCTTTTGCCGTAACGCAACTTGTGAGATGCTGTCTTTGGTCTGGGCATAGAGTTGTGGCTGCACTTTTGCCTTAGCACTATAGGCCAGATCACGGAACGAGAAAACTGTGGCTATAGTAATTTCACGGGCTAAAGAAGCGTGTATATAAGCCTCGCACGGGCTAATTATTAATATTAGTTTATAAAGGAGGCTATAAAGAAAAAAAAACTAATATTTACTTAACCCTTTTAAATATAAAGTTAAAAGACTTATAATTATATTTTTTTAAATTAAATTTTATTTAATTATATTATATTTTTATAATTAAGCTTTATTTATTTAATTTATTTTAATAAAAGATAAACCTTTTTAAAAAAGCGTATTAAATTTATAACCTTTTATTTTTTCTTTAGCTTATTATTAATCTTTATTTTATAAATAATATTTTTTTTTATTTTTTTTAAAATAAACTTTATATATCTTTAAAATAATAATAAATATATTTATTTATTTAAATAACTTTTTTATTTTTTTTAAGTTTCTTTATTAAGCTTAAAGTTATAATAACTTTAATATATAATTAATATATAGTTTTTTTTATAATTATTTATTTCTTTAATAAGTTACTTTAAAAATAAAGTAATATAATAAACTTTAAATTAAATCTTTTTTTTAATTTAATAAATAATTTTTCCTAAAGTTAAAGGTTAAAAAAAAGTTAATTATAAAGGGGTAAAAATTAACTAAAAGTTTATCTTTAATATATAAAAACTTTATAACTTTAATCCTTATTTATACTCTTTTATATTTATTTTAACTTTAAGAAAAATATATATTTATAAATTCTTTTAAACGTTTTATATAATAATATATTTTTTATTATTTTAAAATTATAGTTTTATAGTGAAAATCGTGTTTAAAAAGTAATATACTTATATATTAAATTTATATATTAGTTTATTATAACTTTAATAACGTTAAAATAATAATAAATATTTAAAAAAGATAAAATATAATATATCTTTTAAGGTTAATATAATAGGTTTTATTATATAAAACTTTTTATAATAATTTATTAATTTACTTTTATAAGCTTATTTATAATTAAAAGCCGTTATTTTACGCTAATAATTATAATATTTAGCCGCGCTTATTTACGTTAATACTATTAGCTTATTAAGGTTAAAGCTATTATAAACTATAAATAATTTAGTTTAACGCTATTAAGTATTATTAATATATAAAGGTATTATTATTATATAACTTAAGCCTTTCTTTTATTTAAATAAATTAAAGAGATAAAGCTTAATTATAGAAACGTAATATAGTTAAATAAAATTTAGTTTAAAAAAATATAATTATAAGTTTTTTAACTTTATATTTAAAAAGGTTAAATAATTATATAATAATATTTTTAATATAAATTATTATTTCTTTTTTAAGTATAAAGTTAAAAGAGTTATAATTATATTTTTATAATTAAGCTTTATTTTTTTAATTTATTTAAATAAAAAGTAAATTTTTTTTAAAAAAGTATATTAAATAATTCACCTTTCTTTTTTTATTTAACTTATTATTTATCTTTATTTTATAAATTATAAACTTCTTTATTTCTTTTAAATAAACTTTATATATTTTTAAAGTAATAATAAATATATTAATTTATTTAAATAAAAAAAGGTTTTTATTTTTATACTTTTTTACTTTAATAAAAGAACCTTTTATTTAAATAAAGATTTATTTATTATAAATAAAATTTATTTTTATAACTATAAAGCTATTAAATTTATATATTTAAATACTATACTTAATAATAAAATATAGTAGCTTTATTTAATTAACTTTTAAATATATATAAATATTAATTTAAGCTTAACTAATAATTATTTTAATTTCGGCTTAATAATTACTTTTAAATAGTTTTATAAAATAAGGTTATAATATTTAATTAATTTTATTAAATAGGTATATATTTAAATAAAGTTAAAACTTTATTTAAAACGATAATAGCTTTTTAATATTATTTATTTTAAATAACTTATATTTAAAAGCTTAAGTTATATAGTAATAAAACTTTTATATATTAATATTAATAATATTTAATAGCATTAAAATAAGTTCCTTATAGCTTATAATAGCTTTAACCTTAATAAGCTAATAGCTTATTAAAAGTATTAGCGTAAATAAATTAAGTATAGCTTAACGCTATAGCTATTAATATAAAATAGCGGCTTTTAATTATAGATAAGCTTATAAAAGATCAATAATTTATTATAAAAAGCTTTATCTAATAAAACTTATTATATTAATCTTAAAAGATATATTATACTTTATTTTTCTTAAATATTTATTATTATTCTAGCTTAATAAAGAAACTTAAATATATAAAATAATCGATAAATTATTATTTATTTAAATTTATTTTATTAAAGTTAAAGATTTTATAAAGTAAAATAACTATAATTAAAGTAAAAGTTATAGCTTTCTATCTTTTAAAACCTTAATTTACTTTATATTTAAATATTAATATAAATAACTTTATATAGTAAAAAGTATTTATTATACTATTAAATATCTTTTAAAAAAGCTTATAAGTATTTAAAAAGGAAAAGCTATATTATAAAGAAAAGCTTTTTAAATAAAAAATATAATAACTTTTATTAAGAAGCATTTTTAATTATAGAATAAATATAGTTAAAAGTAAATAGTTTTACTTTTTTAGCGCTAAAGAGATATATTAAAAGAAAAATAAGTTAAAAAGAAAGCATTAATAAAATTTAAACTTATATCTTTTATATTATTAATATAAAAAAGTATTTTAACGCTTAAATAATATATTATAATATTAATATTTTTAATATATATATATAACTTATAAGCCGGTTTATAAAATATATTTATTTATTAAGCTTATATAAATAATATAATTAAACGTTAAAAAAGGTTTAAATATTTAAAATAAAGTTTAAACTTAATTTTTAAACTTTATTAATTATTTTTATATTTATTAATAAATAAAGAAAAAAGAAAAAATATTTAAATTATTTTATAATAATATAAAGTATAATAAATAGTAATATATATACCTTTTACTTATTATAAAAAAGTTTATTAAGTTAATAATAGTAAAAACTTAATAATAAAGTTAAATATTAATAAAGTTTTATAAATATTAATAAAAAATTAAACTCGCGCCTTTTATAATATTAATATAAGATACTTTAATATAAAATTAATTATATTATTATACTTTAAATATATATATATAATATAGTTAATTAATAATTAATAAATATTAATAAATAACGGATTTTTATAACTTTTATTAACTTTTATTAACTTTAATATTTACTTAAAGTAAAGAAATTAATTAAAATTAATATTAATTATTTTATTTATTTAAATTCCTTTATTAAGTTAAAATAATAATAAGTATTTAAAAATATTAAAGTATAATATATTTTTTAAAATTAATATAATAAGTTTTACTATATAAAACTTTTTATAATAATTTATTAATTTATTTTTATAAGTTTATTTATAGTTAAAAGCCGCTATTTTACGCTAATAGCTATAGCATTAAGCTATATTTATTTATATTAATACTTTTAATAAGCTATTAGCTTTAATATAAACTAATTTATTAAAGTTAAAGCTATTATAAGCTATAAGCTAGTTTAATGCCGTTAAGCATTATATAAAAGTGTTATTACTATATAACTTAAGCTTTTAAATATAAATTATTTAAAATAAACGATATTAAAAAATTATTATTAATTTAAAGGTTTTAGCTTTATTTAAATATATACTTATTTAGCGAAATTAAGTAACTATTATAACTTTTTCCGTTATATTATAAAACTATTTAAAAGTAATTATTTAACTAAAATTAAGATAATAATTAAGGTTAAACTATTATTTATACGCGCTTAAAACCCTTAAATTTATTAAATAAGTTTATAACTATAATTAAAATAGATAAGTAAAGCTATTATATTTTATTAATAAATATAGTTTTAAATATATAAATTTAATAGCTTTATTATAAATAGCTATAAAAATAAATTTTAATTATAATAAGTAAATCTTTATTTAAATAAAAAGTTTTCTTATTAAGATAAAGAAATATAAAAATAAAAACCTTTCTTTATTTAAGTAAATCGATATATTTATTATTACTTTAAAGATATATAACTAAAATTTATTTTAAAGAAATAAAGAAATTTATTATTTATTATATAAAAATTAATAATAAGTTAAAGAGAGAATAAAAAGTTATAAATTTAATACGTTTTTTAAAAAGGTTTATTTTTATTTAAATAAATTAAAGAAATAAAGCTTAATTATAGAAATATAATATAATTAAATAAAATTTAATTCAAATAATATATAATTATAAGTCTTTTAACCCTATATTTAAAAGGGATTAAAATTAGTATTAATTAATATTAATTAATTTTAATTACTTATTTTTAATTAATTTAATTAATTTATAGTAATAGTAAAGGTATAATATTAATTTAAATATTTAAAGTTTAAATAAATAAGCTTCTTTTTAATATAAA
>JALPVH010000400.1:0-45212 GCA_023242295.1 Diaporthe ilicicola | reverse complement strand
ACCTTTTTACTTTATAGCCTTTATAATTAATAATATAAGTAGCTATATTTTAATTTATTATAAGTTAATTATAATATTAATATTAAATAATAAATTAACTTTATAATTATTATTTTTCTTTAAAAGTATATTTTATTAATTAATAACTTTTTTATTATAAATAAAGTATTTTTTTCTTTAAGTTAATAATTATTAATTTAAAATTTATTAATAATAGCTTTTTTAAAATAATTATTTTTAAAATAAAGCTTTAAAGCTTTTTTAATAATTATTATTATATTAATAATTAAAATATATTACTTTTACCTTATTATTAGCCTTTTTTTAATTTTAAATAAAGGTATTCCGGGTTTTTTAAGTAAAATAAGTATTAAAGTAAAACTTAAGGTTTTAAAATAGCTTTTTATATAATTTTATTAATATAAAAAGAGCTGCTTTAAATTCCGTTATTTTAATATAAGTGTAAATAACTTAATTATAACGGATTTTATTACCCTTATAGCTAAGTTTAAATATTTATTAATATAGCTATAGTTTTTTTTTAAAAAAGGCGAAGAATTTTATAAAGGCTTTTATTAATATAGACTATTTAGCTTATTTAAATTCTGTCTTTTAAAGCTAGAAATATAGTAAATAAGGGGAAGGAAGCTATAGTTAGTTAAGCTATAGCTCCCCCTTCCTTTATAAACCTTAGTTTACTTTACACTTAAGCTTCTGTAAGTAACTTTATATAGTAAAAAGTATTTATTACACCGTTAGATACCTTCCGGGAGACCCTATAAGCGCCTAATAGGGAAAAACCTGCAATACGGGGAAAAAACCTTATTAGCTAGGGATATAGTAACTAATAGTAATAGGTATATAATTATAGGGAATTAGTTAAGGTAAATAATCTCGCCCTTTAGCATTAAAGGGGCGTGCTAAAAAAAGGGCAGGTTAAAAAGGCATTAATAGGATTTAAACTTACACCCTTTATATTGCTAGCGTAAAAGGGTACCTTAACGCTTAACTAATACGTTACGGTACCTAGCTTTTATTAATATTATTTTTATTATTTTAAAAGATTTAAAAAGTTATTTATATTTAATTATTATAATATTATTATTAATTAATATCGGTATTAAAATATATTTTTAATTTATAATATATTATATTAAAAGTATTATTATAACCGATATAATAAATAAAATAGTTTATTATATAACTTTTAAAGATTTTTAATAATATTATATAAAATTAATTAAATTTTATTTTATTATATTTATAATAAAGAAAGAAAATTTATAGCTTATTATTAAAAAGGTTATATATTTCTTTATTTTACTTATAATTATTATTTTAACTTTTTATAAACTTTAAAATATTTTTAAAATTAAATTTTTTATTAAAATAAAGCTAAAAAAGAAGGTATTAATAAAGGTTATATAGCATTTCTGCTATTATAGGTATTAGGTATAATATTTCTTTTTAATAGTATAAGGTATTTATTACTTATAATTATTAATATTTATAAGTTTTTTAATTTTCTTTTTAAAAGTAAAGTTTTTATAAGATAATAAAATTATATAAAGATCGGTCTGCTTTTTTATATATTTCTTCTTTTATTTATAAAAAAGAAAAAAGAGCTTAAAAAGAAGAAAAAGCTTAAAAGAAAAGAAAAGCTTAAAAAAAGAAAAAGCTTAAAAAAGGTAAAGCTACTCTTAATATAGTTTTTATCGCCTATAATAAAATAATAAAAAGGCGTTTTCCGGCTATTAAAAAGATAAAAATATCTTTAAGTTAATATTATAAAAAGGGTAAAATACTAGTTAAAGTTAAAGCTAATTTTTAATAAAAATAATAAATTATTTTAAGTTATATAAAGCTTAATTATTCTTTATATTAAAAGATATTTATTATTATTTTTAAAAAAAATATAAATCTTTATTTATTTTTATTATATTTTAAAGTTTTATATCTTTTTATTTAAGGCTTATTTTAAAGAAAAGTAAATTATAAAGTTATTTTTTAATTTTCTTATTATTAATTTCCGGATAAATTTCTTCTTTTTAAAAAACTATTTTTAATTTATAAGTTTATTATAATTTAGCAATATTAAATATTTCTATAATTTAATTTTTAAAGTTATTTTAAAGGTAAATAAAAAGAATATTATTAATAGCCTCGCTTTTTTAAAATATATTTACCTTATAAATAAGATATATAGTAAGCTTTATAAAGGATTTCTCTTTTAATTTTATAATTAAATTAATAAGGGTAAGGTTTATAGCTTTTTATTTAAAGAATTTAATCTTTAAATAAGCCTTTTTAAGTTTTTATATATATACCTTTTCCTATTTATTATAAGCGGGATTTATAGATTTTCCGGAAAAAGATATTTTTAAAGTTTTTTATTTTTAAGAAATATTATAATATTTACTATTATAGCTTATAACCGGCTTAATAAATTATTTACCCTTAAATAATAATTTTCGATAAGCGAAAGTATTATTATATAATTTAATTAATAAAGTTATTTCTTTTTTAAGTTAATTAAGAGAAATAATAATTAATAATAGCTGCCGCTAGTTATTTAAAGAAAAGAGTAATTATTTAAAGAAAAAAAGTTTTATTATAATATTTTTATTATTATTATTATTAATAATAGTAATAGTATTAATATTTATAATACTAATAATAATAAAAAGAAAAAAAGTAAATAAAGTAAATAAAAATAAAAAAAGGTATAAGTTATAAAAAAAGTATAAAATATAATAAAGGTTTTAATTAAATTTATATAAAAATAATAATTCCGGGTTTTAAAAGCGTATTAATATAGTAAAGATAAATTAAATAATAATATTAATTAAATTATCTTAAATATATTTTAAGCGTTATAAACTATTTAATAAAATTAAATTAATTACTTTTCCGGCTAATTTATAATATATCTTATATAAGGAAAAGATAAGGTTTTTATGTTAATTAAGGTTTCTTTTCGGTTTTAAGCTTTTAAGGGTTTTAATTTACGCTTACTATAAAGATAAAAAGAAAGGGCCGAGAGAAGGGAAGGTTAAAGGAAAGGGCGCTTTTAATTATAACGTTTTTTTTAGCTTAGGCCGAGAAAGAGGTTAAAAAAAAAGAATTATAATATATAACTATAATAGCTACTTAATAGGTTAATTAAAAGAAAAGGCTTATTAAAAGGAAATCGATAATAAAAAAGGTTAGTGCGATAAAGTATATTAAAGGTTATAAATATTTTTATTAATAGTTTTCTTATATAAAAAAAACTTAATAATAATTATAAGTAATAGTTAACGGCTAATCTTAATATTTTTTAAATATAAATAATAGCTATTAAAATTAAAAATATTATAATTTTAATATAAAAATCGTTATTTAATTAATATAAGTCGGAGCTAATAATAATAAGTTTATAATTAATAATAATTAAGATTTATCTTTTTAACTTTATTATTAAAGATTATTAAATAATTATTAATTAATATTAATTAAGCTAAAGTATATATATATAAATAAAAATAATAAATAGAAATAATTTAATTAATTAAATTTTTAATTATTATTAAGTTAAAGCTATTATTAAAAGGGTAATAGTTATAAGCTAGTTTATAAGAAGCGTTTTAATTAAATTATTTATTAAGCTAAATAAGCTATATCGATAAAGCTTAATTATAGCTAATTATTATTATTTCTATAAAAAAAAAAGTTAATTATTTAATATACTTTTTTTAAAAAATTTACCTTTTATTTAAATAAATTAAAGAAATAAAGCTTAATTATAAAAATATAATATAGTTAAATAAAATTTAATTTAAAAAAATATAATTATAAGTTTTTTAACCTTATATTTAAAAAATATATAGCGATTATATATATTTATTAAAAAAATATTATAATATATTAAATAAATTATCGCTTATAATAATAGTAATAAATACTTTAAAAAAAGAAATAAAATAGCTAATAAAAAGTTTTTAATATTAATAAGTATATATAAGGCTTATAATAGCTAGGTAAACGGCGGTAATAAAGTTAACAATAATAGTATTTAAGATAAATTTAAACGGCTAGCGCGGGTAATAGCTATATACTTCTGCTAATAAATAGTAACAGGCCTAATTAGAGTATCTTGTTTTCCTAGCAATTACTATGGTAATATAGATAGACCCTATAGGGACCCCTGCTTTTTAGCAAAAAGACTTTTAGAAGGGACCTCTGTAACTAATAAGACTTCGGATCAGGCCGAATTTAGTGCTAAAGCAAGAAAGCGCTTCAGGGCAGATCCCAGCTGGGGTGGGCGCGGGGCAGCATTCGCAAAAGATACATCGTCTAGGTATCTACAGGCTTAGTTGGATTTTGACTCACTCACCTCAGTACTGCACCGCCTGCTTCTGTGACCTCTCACTCACCCCCGTTTCGTTTGTCCCTCACTCACGCCAAAGATAGTCAACAGCACGCAGATTTGGATCAACATGCCAGAAACTGCGACTTCAGCTGCTCCAGCTGCTCCAGCAGCGTCGGCGGCGTCGGCGGCTTCGCGCCCTGCTCCAGCCCCTGCTCCAGCCCCTGCTACAGCGGCGGGCGCAGAGGCTGCACCTGCGGTTGCGAAACTGTCAGGCGCCCAGCTGAAAGCGCAGAAAAAGGCAGAGAAGGCTGCGCGCAGAGAGCAGTCCAAGACGACAGATTCGACTGCTGCGGCCCCGGGCGTAAACGACAAGCAAAGTGGAGGAAAGCAGAGCAGGTCCAAGCAAGATGCGCCGACGACATCAGTTGCGAGCCGGCCTAAGAAACCCGCCCCAACTCCTGCGCCAGCACCCAAGCAGCCCACCGGGCCAGTCGTGCCCGAGTGCTTCAGCCACTTGCCCATGGCCAAGAAGATCACACTGCCAAAGGCCGATAGAGATGTCCACCCAGCCGTCCTGTCCCTCGGCCAGCAAATGGCGACCTTCACCTTGAAAGACAATGTCACCAGGCTTGAGGCGACCCTCGTGGCTTTCAAAAAGGTAGGCCTCCTGAAAATTACTGTAACTACGACGCGCAGCTGACAACACGAGTAGGTCATTGAGGAATATGAGAGCCCGCCAGGGCATGTCTTCTCACGTCATTTCCTACCACACGTTCTCAACCCTCAGATCGACTACCTGGCCGAGTGTCGCCCCATGTGCTTTGCTATGGGTAACGCCATTCGCATGCTCAAGTCCAAGATCGCAAAGCTTGATCTCGACCAGTCCGACGAGACATCCAAGGAGCAACTCTGTGACGCTATAGACTTATTCATCCAGGAGAGAATACTCTACGCAGAGGACTCTATCGTCTCGAAGGCCGCATCCATGATCGCTGACGGCGAGACTATTTTCACATATGGAAACCACAGACTCGTGCGGAAAGCACTCAAGACAGCTCGCACCGAGGGACGGAGCTTCGAAGTTGCTATCCTCGACGATCCATACGAACGATCCGGCCAGCAGTTAGCCAAGATTCTCAGGAACGATGGAATTCGGGTCTACTACTATCCCAGCCTTGCCGGACTGAGCATTAATGTCAAGCGCGCGTCAAAGGTCCTGCTAGGAGCCGAGGCCATGTTTGCCAATGGATCACTATACGGCCCTGCTGGCACTTGCGACATCGCAATTTCTGCCAATGACGCTGATGTCGCGGTCATCGCCCTGCTCGAGACCGTCAATTTCGACAGGGACCGTGTCTCCGCAGATTCTCTGACATACAACGAGATCGACCCCGAGCGATTCAGTTCTGAGTCTTTGCGGCTGCTGTTCGACGCAACAAAAGACAAATACATAACGGCAGTGGTGACGGAGAGCGAGGAAGGAAACGCTACTGCTTCCACATCGGCCATGCTCCCTGTACTGAGGAAAATGGATGAGCGCACGTTATGAGTAGAGTTCCGTCCGGAGCAGGATAGAACCCAGTCTTGAATCGTTCGCACGGCGAATCGCCGTACCATCTGACTTTCTTCAGACAAGGAGGACAAGAGGCGCTTTGCAATACTGCGACTTGTAGCATTTACAGCAGCGGTCTCAGCGATATTCGGTCTGCAGGCGTCCGTTGACGAGTCTCAACACTGCAATGCTGAAGATAATATGACGACCACTGGCTCAGCCTGTCCGTTCGTGGCAGTGGGGAGGCTTAGAAGGCGCGAAAGAAGAGTCATGGTTTTATGAATATCAGTGGGATCCAACATGGCAAGGTGATCTAGTGGTGGCCGGACCAGGCATCTAATCGAAGAGTGCCTTGGTTTGGGAGGCCGAGCACCCAGATGCACGCACAGCTCGGCCCTCGCGGCGAGTGGGGCAGGTTGAATGTTGCTGCACCAAGTAGATGAGAAAACAAATGTCGGCGCAAGCTCAATTGCTGTCGACTCTGATCATTTGATTCTTTCATTGTGTCTGAAGCTGCTCTGTGTGACCAAGGTCAAACGCGTCCCACGTGCCTTCCACTCCGCTATGCACCCTCGACAGCCTCAGCCTCTCGTGCTGCCCTTCTTGCTCGCTTCGCCAAGATCGAATCTTTGCGTTCGCTGATCATCGCTGTCTGTTTCTGGTCGACAGTCTCGAGCCAGTATCCAAAGCTTGCTCCACAGCCCGCGAAGACGGGGTATGCCCAGAGTAATGAACGAGTGGTTATGGGTATCTGCTGGAGACCCAGCTGCCACATTCGGGTGGCGACGCCTGCACAGTGGAAAGTTGTTAGACCTCTCCTTTCCCGCGTAGCTCGTAGTTATTGGTCCTTGGCAGTGCGTATGGAGAGGGAGCGTACCGAAGCCTGCCCAGAAGAGGACGCGGGAGACCATGTTGGCGTCGCGAATGGGGGAATTCCGCCGAGGGTTGTGAGTGGAGAGGTGACTCAATTAGAGCAGTAAAGCTCTATGGAGCAATGGTTCGTTGGTTGTGCGCGTCGAGGAGGTGGCGTGGCGGAGAGACGGTCGTCGGTTCGAGGTCGGGTTGATGACTGATGGCTCAAGTCTGGTTGGAGCTTTCCGGGCGCTCGGTTGACGTTGCGGGCTGAGGTCTTTTCGCAGGCCCCAGGCGCAAGGCGCAGGCCCCACATGCGGCTAATAAAGCACCACTGCATGGGCCATGCCCCCACACAACTTTTACCATCCCTGCCTGCCATCCCTCAGACCGCGATTGACGCTTTTGCGGGCCATCGCGTGAGGTTTCTCCTTTCAACCAACCCAGACCCCAATCACTGTTTTACAATCGTTTTTAGGAGAGCTGCTGAGCTCCTCAATGATACAGAACCCTACGGTGTGGAAGCCACCCCGGAACAACCCATGTCGGGTGCCACTTCTTAAGCTGCCAACCCGGCAATCTACACGATGGCAGCAGCAGTCGTCAACCTGACGCCTGCAGCCGGCGACCAGCATGCAGACAACGATGTGCAAATGGCAGATGCACCAAGCGCCACGCATCCCCGAAGATTCAAGGCGTCCGAGCTGCCCCTCACTTCAGCGACCAGAACAGCTATCGATGGGCTTGCCCACGCCTTCAAGAAGAAGGGAGGCTATGATGCGACGCGCAAACAGGTCTGGGATACTTTCGAGGCTAGTGTATGTACTGCACAATATCCCCTCCTTTCAAGTCTCGCTTTAAAACACTGTGGCTATAGCTACGATGCCTTCGTCATGGCAAGACAGTTCGCTTATGCAATATGTGCTACAGGACCAGCGAGAGCAGATCACCAAGGCAATGCTGGAAGTCGCCGAGGAGGAAATCGAACGAAACCCAGCCCAGCTGCTGACACTCGACCGCGGCAAAGCCGTCGCCCTTATCGACGGTGCGCTAGACCGCACGGGCGTCTACAGGAAGGCTGAGGCCCTCCTCGAAAGCCTGATTGATGTCGGTGCAATCGAAGAACAGATCCGCGAACTCCGAAAGGCTGAGATCGGTGAAGATGCAGCAGAAGAAGAACGCGTCCACGGCGCAAAGACTGACGAGGAATATGCCGCCGAAATCGGCGCGAAAAGGGCTGAGCGCGACAAGAAGTATGCCGACCTCAAGGCCATGGAAGAGGAAATCGCCCGTCAGCGCAGAGAAATCGCCGAGAGGGAAGAACGTGCCGAGCAAAAGAAGCGGGAAGCTGAGAGAGCTGCGCGCGAGGCGAAGAGAAAAGAAGAGCGTGAGAAAGAAAGAGAGAGGGAGAAAGAGCGTGAACGGGAGCGCGAAAGGGAGCGCGAACGAGCCAGAGACCGCGAACGGGACAGGGACCGAGATAGAGATCGCGACAGAAGCCGCGAGAGAATGCGAGACCGCGACCGAGACCGAGACAGAAGTCGGGACCGAGATCGCCGTGATAAAGCTCGATCAAGGGTTCGCTCACGAGATCATTCGCGCAACCGCTCAAGGGATCGACACCGACGGCGGCGAAGCCCGAGAGAGGAGAGCCGTGGCCACAAAGAAAGTGCCAAGAAGGAGCTTTCGAAGGAAGAGCTCTCTCGTCTCGAAGAAGAGGCTTTGGCTGATCTGCTCAGGGATAGCAAACGTGTCTCATCCAAGCAGCCTGAATTAGAGATCGACGAGGAATTAAAGCCACCACCTCGCAAAATCAAGCCGGCATCTGCGATCAACCCTATTCGGAAGACGGCTCAAAAGGTGGCGGAGACAAAGAAGGCCTCTGACGTGTTGCCGGCGAAGTTGAAATCCGAGGGACCCTCAGAGACAAGAGATGTGAAGACTGCCAAGGGAAAAAAACCGGTAGATGGCGACAAGGAGCCAAAGGACGACAAACTTAAAGAAGAGAACAAACGAGCACCTACGCCCCCGAGAAATCGCTCGCCGCCTCGCCGCAAATCACGCTCTCCAGCTGCGGCGTCTCGGGACACCCGAGGCAGGAGCCGTCACCGGACACCGAGTCCCAAGGCAAGGACGTCTTCGCTCAAGGAAGACCCGCGGAAGGACTCTCACCGGGACTCGGCTTTATCAAAGAGTCGGGATCCAGACGATAAGGACCGCAATCCAAGCTCTCACAGGCGCCGCGATAGATCCACATCGCACGCTAGACGGACTACTGATGAGACCAAGGCTCCCAGAGAAGTGAGAGATTCCAAGCGTGATCGCAGTCGCAGTCGTGACCGTCATTCTAGGAGATCAAGGAGCCGCTCAATCCGGCGGCGCCGGTCAAGAAGTCGGTCTATTAGAAGAGATGATAGGAGGCGAACTCGCAGTCCCTCGCGTCCTCGTGGTGACCGCTACACCTCTTACAGACGGTCAAGATCGCCACGCAGGCGAAGCCCTTACCGAGCAGACCGACGTGATTCATCACGACCTGTTAGACGGAGACGGTCGCGATCTGACTCGCGGCCAAGACATCGTTCAAGGTCAAGAGCCCGAGCCAGGTCCCGATCCAGATCCAAGAGGAGAGACCGCTCGCGGTCTGTCCGCAAGAGATCACGAAGTGGAGATAGGGCAAGAAAGCGTTCGAGATCCAGGGAGAGCCGCCTGGACCGTCCACCAGCCTACCTCGATAAGGACGAGAAAGAGGCCTGGAAGCAAGACGAGGTGAAGAAGCGAGAGCGTGAGGCGAAGGCATACCTGGCGGCTCAGAAGGAAGCACGCGAAAAGGGTAAGCCTGTACCTGGCATCGACTTCGAGGTGGATGACGAACGTGGCGAGCGTTCCGAACGGTCTCCCGATGTGAGACGACGGGCCCCGGATGACATTGATCGTTATGTGCCGCCAGCGAGAGTCGATTCGCATAGGCCCGATCGCGACCGCGACCGAGACCGAGACAAGGAAAGGGACCGTCCAAAGGATGATAGACGCGACAGTCGTCGGGATTCTGTCATCCGCCGGGACTCCATAATCCGCCGCGACCGCAGCACCTCAACTACTCGTCGTCGCAGTCGAGAGCGTGAGCGCTCGCGAGACCGAGTCAAGGATAGACGACGCAGCCGCTCCCCTCGCAGCAGGAGCCGGCCTCGCCACCGAGTGAGGGACGACTCCCATGACCGTGACCGTGCTCGGGAACGGGACCGAGATCGCGACCGCGACAGAGACCGCGGCAGGGACCGCGACAGGGACCGCGACAGGGACCGCGACAGGGACCGCGACAGGGATCGTGACAGGGACCGTGATAGAGATCGGGATAGAGGCAGGGACCGCGATCGAGACAGGGTCAGGGTCAGAGACCGTTCACCACGCCGGGACCGTCGAGACCGCAGCTCGAGTCGGCGCCGTTAGCAACGGTATCGACCTAAGAAGGACAAGGTCAAGCAGGAACGAACTGAGGGCACAGGACTTGCTTCTGAAAGCGTGGTGTCTGGCAGCACCCTTTCCAATGCCTGGTCACACACGGCTCAAGTCGACTGGGAGGAACGGAACCAACATGTTGGATTCAAGATACCTCGCCAGCCAGCTTCTTTGCGGCAGCCCATGGCTGCTCCTAATCAACGACAAGGGGCATTTCAGAGGTTGCCCAGATCTCACAGTATGTTCCCCAATGCCTTTCAGTCGCCTCGAAGAACCTCCATTGACAACCTCACACAGGGTCCCCCTGATGTGCGTGTCGCCGGGGCCCCTACTGAACCAATGGCAATGAGACGTCGTACGGTGTATAAAGGCTCGTGGATGGGAGTGACCGCTGGGTATCTGAGTCGCCGGCCGCTGGCAAACCCAAGGAGCGTCTGTGACAGCTAGTCCTAGGAGCGAATCCCGGATCAGGCGTGCTCCACAGGAGCAGAGGAATGGACAATGATACGGTACTTCTCCTAGGAGATGCTAGTTGAGAGAGAGTGCGAAGACGCTTCCCACAAGCGATAACGACTTAATTCTGACAATCCTGATCGTAAATCATAATATGTTCTGGCCAAGGGCTAACAAACCAGATGCAGCTGGAGAAACAGTTGATCAAATACAGGCTGTTTGAGTCCGACCTCAACCAGTCAGAGGAGGTCACAGGTGAATCCATCCAAGCAACTACATTGCGTCCAGAGTCTGTACGTGCATCAGTAACCACCTCAAGGCGATAGATTGCCCATGCTGCCATGCTGACTCCATGCTCCGCGTATCTAATCGTCTTTGACCTCGATCCAACCTCAAACAGCACCTTCCGATGGCCTCCCTTGGTGAACATGCCCCCGAGCGGTCCGCAACAGACCCCAACTTTGATAAGTGGTCATGTTTGTCTTGTCGGATGTAGCGTTGTGAACGGCATCACGATACCGTTCTGCTCTCACGACATTGGCCTTCATCTCTGTGGTCAACAGGCGTGTATTTCCCTTGTTCGCTGCTGTGTTCCCGCCGCGGTGGATCGATCAGGGACTCCTGGAACAATCTCCCACACAAAGGAGAAGAGGCTCGCCGGAGAATGGCATGAACGTGTTCCTGTAGAGATAGTTATCGCTGTGGCCATGACACACGCATGGCCAGACTCTGAGGGTACGACCGGGGCTTCTTGAGCGGAGATCTCAATGAGCATCTCGACCAGATAAGCTTGGGAACTCGTTGCTTGTTGTTGTCAGCTGGGCCGCGCTCGTCGTCTATCAGGGGACCTCAGGGCTTGCTCTTTCGGCTGTGTCTTGGTCGTCCACCTAGGGAGGAATCACTGCATTGGTCGTCTCAAAGATCGAGGCGGCCCCTGGGGCGGCCGATATCTGTTACTCTTCGCGGCGCAAGGTCAAGCTCATTCTTACAGTACACGTCCAGTCTAGGGACAATTGATGATAGTTCAACTACATGATAGGGTATCTTCACTATGACTTTGCACCTGCCGGATGGCACTATTGATAAATTCAACGGCCACGTACTCATGCTCTGGTGCTTTCTTGCTCAACAAAGAGGTAAATTGGCCTCCTGAACTGGATGCTGCTGAGGTGATACACGTTTCGGTATGTAAGTCAGGCGAGTTCTGAGCACTTCACAATAAACAATTCGATGTTGAGGCTTTGAGCGGCCCATATACCGAAGGTGCAGCAAGTTTGACCTATTTGATTTCTCGGTTACCTCTTCAATCTTGTGATTTAATGTTATGGTTCAGTACTGCCAACTATTCACTCATCTGCTCTTGAAAGGGTCAGTTTGTTTTGCTGGCCTACTGTAAATCCCACTGACAGGCTTATCCAGTGGCCCCTAGGGAAGTCACCTTATTGCTCTGACTTAGCCCGGGTGATATGGACTCTCTGACTGGGCAACACAGGCACACCAAGCACTGACGAATGCAGTCTGTGGGGAACCGGGCGGCTCAGCCATCTCGAGGAGATCACGTCTTGATGGTGGGTTACTCAGCTTCTAATCGCCGCTTGACGAACACATGGCCGGCATGTACCAAGGTTCCGAGTCGAAGCTTAACCATCTCTGGAAGCCAACTTCGCGATGCATCGTCCGCCTCCTGCGCTGCGGCACGCTTTCTAGGCGCACTCTGGGGTTGTGTACAGTCTTTACCGCCGTTTCCTAGGTACCACTTGCATCGCGTCCTCGTCGTCTGTCCGTCTTGACTGCCGTGGAGCAGGTGGGTGAGTTTTGACTCAGTGGGGTTGACACGACCTGGAAAAGGTACAAAGCCTTCGGTGCTGATCACTCTATCCATCGACAGCTCGACGTCCGCAGGTCAAGGTAGGTTAGAGGCGGAGACGCGGATGTTTACCTGCTGTCATCGCGTGCTGCCTGTCGAATTGTATAGCCCGATACACTGGTCCCTGTCCTTCCACAAACCTTGGTCCTAGGGTGGTTCCTGCCGCGCCCTGTCTACATAGTGGCTGATGCTGCTCGATGCTCTGTGACTTGTCCATATTTGATCGATCGTACAGACAGCCGGTATTATGCCTCTCGTACCCCTCAGTCGAGCCTATGACGATCCTCGTCGTGCCGGTCCCACCTGCTGCTCGACGATCCAGGGTTGCTCTCGAGGCGCGACGGGTAGCTCGACTGCGAGATGAATGGAACGATGTGCCAGTTGTGCCCTCCGAGAAGAGGGGCCAAATTGAGGCCGATAAGCATCATTTGCACCCACGGCACTCACATAGTTTTTCTCCCACTACCTGGGGATGCATATTGGGATGACTCGGCCCTTTTTCTAGCAACCTGATCCTCCGCCTCCGTAGTGTCGAAGCGCATCTTGGTGGAGATTGACGCCTGCCGATCTCGCATCGCGTGCCGTGAAATTAAAATGCCAATATCTGCAGCTCGTAAGCCTTGCTAGCGGTGATGGGTGTCGACCGCGTCTAGTGCCAAATATCCGGTAACATCATCGCGTGTTTTCGAACTGACATGATTCTTGAGCCCGGCCGGATTTGTCTGGACCTGTTGAGCAGCTTTGTAGCGTCAGGAGGCCCCTTGGGGGGCCCTGTAGGCCAGCGACTTCACGAACAGGATCCTGGATGCCCTAGGTACGGCGGGCCGTTCACCTAGTGTCAACTGCCGACCAGAATCCTCGTCAATAGGATGGCTGAGACTCCAAGGTTATGGAATGACCAGTTCCCGAAGCAGCTGGCCTGGTGCGAGGCCCACTGGGCTGTATTTAGGCAGAAAAGGGAATTATTCAGGGCTGGGATACCACCAGAACGACCTCGTATGATGATAATAAGATGAAGTTTGACGGTACCGCATCTCTGCTTGAGACATTGGTTGGAACTCGGCGTTGTTGAGCTGGCAGTCCGTATCTGTCTGCGCGGCTGTACAAGACCGACAAGAGCCGCCAGATGGGATACGTACACCAGGCCAGGAGCACACCGATCCCAGGCACGAAAGCGTCCTGATGTTGACGTTGATGCAATTCAATCTCGACGAGTGTCCTGTAAAATTGTACACTTCTCCCTGCTGGCAGTGTCGACTGTCCAGAGAAACGGTTCAATGCATCGACCGAGGCAGGGTCGATGTCTTGAGCTTGCCAGGTGGCAGCGCGAAGCATGACAGCTGGGACCAGCTGCGGCACTGCAGCAGCCAGCTTACACTGCACCCCGTCTCCAGTGGTTGAGTCGGCTGGTCTAACCCTGGACAACCTGCAGTACTCGGTACCTGGAAGTGGTGCATGACAGGTCGCCTCTTCCTCTTCGTCTAATTTGTTGCTCGCGTCAACCATGGAGCGCCTGTGCGTTTGCAAACGCAGAGAGCGGCTTCCTCCGTCTCTGGCAGGCTCGAAGTCGCCCATACACAGGTGTATGGATGGGCCAGACGCGGGAAAAGCATCTGATCTGAGGTCGAACGGGCTGCCTTCTCACATGCGCAACGTTTTCCTCCGTGCCAAGCCAACCCGCTTCGGGTCTCTGCCTTCTGGCTCCACGGACGCCTGCATCACCAGGGCCATGATGCTGGCCTCGACCGGTTAGTTGCGTCTCCAGACTCTCCACCTTCCCGTCCAGCTGTCCTGCCAGGCCGAGACGTTGAAGCAGGGCCTCCTGGGACGGGGGCGACTGGCGATTGGGGACTGGCGATTGGGGACTGGGGCCATGGGACATCGCACCAGGGACTGCGCTCCTCCCTCTGGCCCAGGTCACGGCTCCCTAGCTTCCCAGCCCCCAATCCCCGAGAGAGGGGGGGGGGAGGGAGGGAGAGGCCTGGCCAGGTGGTGCAGGCCTTCAGCTCTCAGAGCTACACCCGCCGTGTCTAGCAGATGGGCTAATGCCTCATCAGCTCAGAGGTGCTTCATTTCATGGCGCTGGCGGGCGATCCGTCCAGACGAAGCATTAGTCAATTGCTACCGTTACACCCACCATTACTCGGAGCCGGATGATCCAACCGTTACCGCCGGCCCTGGACTAGACACTGACGCTCGTTGGGGGTAGTCTACGTCCCCTGGCCTCCATTCTCTCAGCCACCGGCCTCTCGGTCGTTTCTGGTGCGACGGCGCAAAGCAATTCGTGTGGTCGACGACCGCAGCATCTTTTGGGCTGGACCTCAGTGATGTGGGGTGAGGGGCGGGGGGGTGGGAATTTCCGGCCCCTGTGCTTGTCCTCGCCAAACGATCCACAGCGTTGACTGACGCACAGCGCGGCTCCGTCCCATCATCGAGGCGAGAGTGCATCGATCAGTCTACTATACACGTCGGGCTAGGGCCTCAGATATCTCCCATGTAACCATTCGGGCAGTTGGGACCACAGCATCCTGCACTCCCCATCTACCTCGCCCAACGGACTGGCCCAGACCAGTGAAGAAGGAGACAAAACGCAGCGGCTGTGCTTGATGAGCGCCACTTCATCTACATTCTACATGAGGCGCGCCATTCCCACCTGTCATTATCTAGGACCGTCGAGCTGTCCGTCAATTCGACGTCACGTTCAGTGCCAGGCGACCGCGGCCGCTTTGCTCCATATGCAGACACTGCAGATGCGCCTCAGAGACACCATAACCGACGCCCCTTCACCAGGGCTTGCAACGGCATGATTCATTGCTCTGCACGATCATGGCCCACCGTTGTTTCTTGGCTATGAGCAAGTGACTGAGCATGTCAGAGACACTCAACTATCCGGGCGGCACGGGACGGTCCCCTACAGGAGCCAAGGTCTCACAAGCCTTGTCAGCGGGCGACATGTGAGAGCCTCTCCCACTGTCTCGGGGCAGCAGAGCTCACCGGTCAAGGGCTGAGTCTTTTGCGGGAGACCAAACCGGGCCGCATGTCAAGCCATGCTGTCGATGGCCATGAATCGGGATTCAGTTACCAATACAGGGCCGTTCGACCGCGGCCAGGCTGAACACTCTTGTGCGACCCTCCAGGCATGACCAGGAATCTGAAGCTTTCCAAGCTATGCCCGTCTGGGGATCGGCGCACTTGCAGCAAGATGCAGAAGGCTGCAAGAGTCACATCACCCGCCCACACACCATCATCTAATGGTCAGAAGAGAGACTTGCGCCCAAGCTGCCAAGGTCATGTGAGATGCATCGCAACTCGGGCGAGTGGCGGACCCGAAGAAACCAGACTGCTATTCCCACGCCCATTCCGGCTGCCTCGTGTAGGCGATCCGCCGCTATGATGCTGCAAGCTTGACTTGACCTCCCGCCGAAACCTGTCAGACCCCATGACCGTGGCCGATCTGCCGCTCCACCACGCTGCACCGGAGGGACGTTCCGTGATGATGGGATCTCGAGATGCCAGTGAGGTGGCAGATGACACGGCATAGCAAATCCTGTAACCGCCGCTGCTTACTTCTGATATGCGAGGGTCAGCGCACGGCAAAAAAATTGGCCCGGGTCTTCTCGAGAAACGTAACTTGATCGCCATGGGGTCCTGCCCTGTTTGGCCCGCTGTATCTGGCAGCTAACGGCGCCTCGTTCCGCGCCTAGAAGTAGCCATGGGAAAACCATTCCGCATGCCGCCCGGGCTCACCACCACCAAGCCAGCAAACCAGACAGCCAGGCTGAGCTGCGACCTCGCCGATGGGGGCCCTGCTGACAACGACTGCCGTGGACAATTTGCCCAAGCCACCTGACGGGTGCATACTGCATCCCATGATAAAGACCCGGTTGGACGACCCAGAAGCACCTTGCGATCAGTAGGGGCCAAACGTCGGCGTCTCTTGAGGGGAGCGGAGGCGCCTACTATAGACGGCCCCCCCCCCACCTTGCGCGCCCCTGAGGTGAGTTTGTCAAATGTTCTGGTGGTACCTCTGACCGTTTCCGAAATGGGACGCGAAGCCCGTCACTAGTAGTTTAAGCTTATTTCCACGCGCACCAACAATGACTTGCCGATGGAACCCCCATTGCCTGTCTCCCAGAGTCGCGGGCGAAGCGCACTTTTTGGCCCCGACTGTGGGTGGGTGGGTGGTGGTTCCAGAAACAAAATTCCATGCTACGGCTGGGAGCGATGTTGCCCAACGAGTACGAGCAGCGGCCGAGGTGCGGCCGGAGGGAATGCGACCTGCTTTCACCAAGGCAGGCCCAGTGGGCCTGGACAGAGCATCAGATGCTCGGTCGTTTTGTCAGATTTTCTCCGAGCCAACGGTTCACCAGCACACTTTTGGAGTGACACAGCAGCAGCCCGTTTCCTTTACTTTTTTTTTTTTTGATGTTGTTTTTTATTTTTTTATTTTTTATTTTTTGATGTATCGTGACAGACAGCACAGTAAAGCAGCAGATCCCTCTCTCACACGCACGCGCCAAGGAAGAGGTAGGTATCTTGAAACAAAGCCCTGAACCAGATAAACCCAACAGTCAAACGAAAACCAATTTAGAAGGCAGCTATCGTAAATAGACCTCTGAAGCGGGGACGGAAATAGAAGGTAGAAAAGTAGAAAGAAATACCATATTGGCAGACCGGCCGACCGGAGGAAACAATGTACCTAACCTAAGTATGCGACAGGACGAAAAGAAAGACCTCAGATAGACAGAAAAGATGTTACCCGAACAGGAAAAAGAAGTAAATTCGACAAACTTTGTACATGAAGCATGCAGAGAATCCCGGGAAGCAGGGAGGGGGGTGGGGCGGGCAGGAACAGAATACCCAGACTCGCCGGAAACCGCAGAAGCCCCTGTCTATCTGAAGAGCAGACCAGCCTGCGTTTTGTGCATATTTGTGGTGTTGGTGTAAGTGTGGGTGTGGGTGTGTGGATGGCAGAGAGAGGGTGTGTGTGTGTGTGTGTCGTGTGTGCTTCGTCCCGCGAGTTACTTCCTGGGCACAGCCAGCCCAATTCCTTCGCACCCCTGGCCCCCCACATCGTAGAGTTGGTAGGAACGGGCAGAGTTGTTATCCCCTTTTCGAACGGAAGGGTGGTAAAGAATACCGTCTTTGAAGCTGGCTCTTGGCCCCTTCCGTGGTTCGCTGGCTCCAATCTCCCTTTCCCGAAGCTCCGAAGAAAATACCCCCTGTTGCCTGTTGACCGTTGACCGTTGCCCCTTGAACCCTTGCCCTTTTGCCCGGTGTGTTTTGATCGAACGCTGTCCTTCGATATTGGTTGCAGATGGGGAATGCCATGCGCCAGTGCCTCAGCCGTAGCCCCTTCCCTCCAGCGTGTCCGCCTGTGGCCGTATTGTTGACAAAGGGAAAAAAAAAGCATATCTCGTTGGTCCTAGCCCGGCCAGTGTCCCAGTGTTGTCTCTCGTCCCATCCCGCAGAAGCACTGCAATGCGGGTTTCCTGGTTTCCAGTCATTCCAAGACCTTGCTGTCCAGGTGGCATAGAGCAATTAAGTCATGCCAGGGTGGTGCAGACGTGTTGCTGCAAATATAAGAAGTGTCGCGGAGCATGCCGTGGAGCCAGTTGGGAAGGCCTGGCACATAGCTCTGTGTTTCATAAACGCATCAACAGATGCACCCACTTCCGTCGCGGCACACCGCTCTTCCATCCATTCGTCAGGTTACTCCTCAGTGCGCTGAGCTGCCTTGTGGGATCGTGAAGCTCCTCTTTCTCTTCAGCTCGCCACCGGGTCCTCCGTAGTCCTCGCCACTCCTGTCGCCCAAGGGGCCACCGCCCCCAAACTGATCTCGCATTGGTGTCCTCGAGCTGTGTCCCGAGGCCATGCTGGCGTGGAAGGCTTGCGAGAAATCGTTTGGCGGCGCAATTGGCGCACTCATCTGTGGCATCGAGTAATCGTGCGGTCTTGTCGGGAACCCTGGCGTCCTCGGCAGGGAGAAGTCGCTCGGTGCGGTCAGAGGCGCGGTTGGGAAGCCGGTGGAATATGGTGCAGAAGTGACCGCGGCGTGGCGGTGGGTTGGCGAGGTTGCGGATCGCATTCCGTGGTGCGAAGCAGAATATGACCGCTGGGCGCTGAGGTCGAGGCCGAGTGGAAGCGTCGCAGATGATGCGCGCAGGCGTGAGCGGTTCTGCGAGTTTTGGAAAGAGCTGGACTGGAAATTCGGATAGGACATGTGCGTGGGCGACGTCACAGATGAGCCTGGAATTTGTTCAGTAACGACGATGGTATTCGTAGCCGAATATTGCGACTTACCAGCATAAGTGCTCGACTCGTAACCCCCCAGCGTGGTTGATGGGGAACCACTGAGTCCTTCCGAAGGCTGGTAGAGAGACTGCTGTCGCCCACTCAAGGGCGTTGTGCTGCCAGCCGCAGGATGATAAGACGAGTAGTCGATCGAGTCGCCTTTCCAGGACATGCTCGATCTGAGTGGTGATTGGAGGTTGTCGGATCTGGACCGCGTGAGCGTTTCCCGCAGTTGAAGCGGTTGAAGAGGTCGCATTGGCTGCCTCGAGTGATGGTTCTGAACCGGCATGCCCGTCTCCATGCTGCCCTGTCTCCCGAAGGGGTTGGAAGTTCTCGGCCCTGCGCTCAGCGGGGTCAAGTGGTTCGAGTAATCGTACCGATCGCTGGACTCTTGAGACATGGGGGTCAGTAGGTCTGGGTTGCTCATGGACGCCGAGGTGCTGAATCCAATGCTGCCAAAAGCTGGACTGAGCCCGCTGGACGACATATGTTCGCCGCCCTCAGCTCGTCTGACATCCACCACCAGTGGTCCCCTCATAAGGTGGTCGGGATACCCGCCTGGACCAAAGCCAACAGGAGACGCCATTGGAGTACCAAGGCCATGAACGGCGCCGTATGGTGAATGAAGGGCCTGAACATTGTCAAAGTCATCAGGCACAGCCCTCATCTTGATCATGCGCTCTCGGTCATCAGCTGTGAGGCGCTTGATCTTGGCTCGCCTGTGGGTCGTGATCAGTATTGATGTACAAAGACTGTCTGTCTAACGGGGACTGCAAGTTACCTGTTTTGGAACCAAACTTGCACTTGCCGAGGGCTCAAGCCTGGGATTTCCCTCGACAATCGTTCCCTGTGTGCAGCGTCAGGGTGTGGCTGCTTCGCAAACTCGCTCATCAGGAAACGGGTCTGCTGGTGGGTGAGCCTGGAAAATGTTAGCAAGCGTCTGCCATCAGCCTCTTGTCAAACTGCATACCTGAATCTCTTCATCTTCCTCCGAGCCGCAGTTCTTTCAGCTGGCGTCATCTGTTGCAGTGCCGCTTCTGTGTCGCCGTCGACCATGTCGTCCTCATCTATCACTTCGTCGTCATCCTCCTGCTTGGCTACTTGATCATCATGGCCAGACTGGCTGGCTGGTAGCTCCGAGCCCTGGGCCGCAGAGGAGACTGAGCTCACCGGGTTTGAGCCCAGCGACATTCCAGGAGTGTCCGCTGAGGCTACTGAATCCTCTTTCAAGGATTCTGCTGCCTTCTGTGCATATACATCACCAGGGGTCTCTGACTGCTCTGCGATAGGCGATGGTTGTCTTTGTTGACGTAAACCCAGTGGATCGGCTCCGCGTCGTAGGCTCAGAGGCGGACTCAGTGTGTCCGGCTCTGTCTTCGGCTCTACGTCCATCGAGCTGCTAGTCTCGGCGGCACTACGCGGCTGTGCCTGAGACTCGGAGTTGCCACCAGACGCCGTTCCATGACCATAGGACTGTGCATAGATGGAGTTCTCTCCAGGAGGGAGATACGAGTACTGCTGTCCCTGCCAGTCAGGCTGTGTCGACAAAGGAGCGTCAAAATTGTTCGACATGCGTGGACTAGCTTCCGACCTGTGGTAAAGGGTCTCGTATTTGCTCGTTGACCAGTGGCTTTTCTCGGAATCGCGTTGCCTGGAAACAAGCATTGGAAAGGGCGTCTGACGTTGACCTGTGGGAAATAATTCGCTGTCTTCTACAACGGATAGTTGTGTCGTCAAAGCCGGGTCACTGATCTCCGACTGGCAGAAACGAGTGGACAGGTTGTGCCACAAACGAGGGTCAGATCAACTGAATGAGCGTATCAACTCTCAGAGAACGTGTCGAGGCGTCGAGGCGGAAGCCGTGGGTGGAAGGGAAAGCCAGCTGATGGTTGTAGGCCGAGGATGTCTTCGGCCAGGGTGATATCTCGGTCTGGATTAAACGATGATGCAGGATGTTCTAGGCACGGTCCAGAAAGATAGTCGCGTCGACGATCGCTCCAAAGGGCTGACTATGGACCGAGTACGTCCTTGAAAGTGTGTCCGTCGAGGAAACTAGAGCCTATCGAGTGAGAAGGTGAGGTCCGCTCTCGAAGTCGCAGGCCTGCCGGTAGCTTAGGGTCCAACAAAGGCTGTCAAACAGTACAGTCGAGGTCCAGTAACAGAGAAGTAGGACAGACGTGTGCTGCAAGGTGAAAGATGTTGTCGAGGCAGTCAAGGAGATCGAGGGAAAGACACAGTGGTGTAGTTTGTGCCGAGGACGATGGCCGAGATGGTGTTTATAGAATCCTTCCAGAAGAGACAAAAGTGGGAGCCAGCAGTGAGTTTGTGACGAGAACCTGAAGGCTGGACCACGGACTGTAATGTATACAATTCGAGGGTCTCAACCTGATGGAGCCGGCGGGGTTGACTGATTTTCAAGGAGCTGCTGGGAGTGACAGGTCCCCCGGCCTGCATGGAGTTTAGAAATAGCCGTGGTTGTAACAAGGTCAACCCCTATGGGGGAGAGGAGCCTTGTACTTTAGTACAACACGGGTGGATCCAATATCACAGGTACCGCCAGACCAGACGGAGAAATGTCAGGGCAGAATCCGAAAAGTAGAACAGGGCCTGCACGGGCAGCCGCAAGGGCAATGGGTGAGTCCTGGGCGATCGGGAGGATGTACCAGATACCTCATCAAAGACAGTGGGTATTCCCTGGGTCACCCTGGTGCACTGCTCTCTTGACGACTCCACGACTCAGTACGGCCGCGGGTGACAGTGTGGTGGTGTTATTTTCGTTTGAAAGGGGTACGGCGCCACGGCTTGAACCTGAGCCAAGACTTCTTTCCTCTGGCCTGGGTCAAGGTTGACGGGAAGGGACAAAAAGCATGTAGAGCAAGGGAACTGGATGGTAGAAGTCCCGGCTGAATGGCTAATGCTGTAGTATCAGTGGCCCGGAACCAACCAGACAATGAACGGGCACTAGGAAGACACAGAGTTGTTGGGCTTATTAGGTGGGCAAGAGAAGGGTAGCGAGGGCTATAAGGGCGATGGGATAAGCATAAAAGACGGAATGGCTGAACCGTGTCCCGTTAGGAGTAACCACGGCTCCTGCTGAAGTGGAGGAGGCACCTTGGGTCGGTATTATAAACAGGAGCGTATGTTCATGCAGCAGAAGCATCAGCATCAGCATCAGCAGCACCAGCACCAGCACCAGCACCACCAGCAGCAGGCAGGTTAGGTTTAGGTTCAGAGACCCGACTCCGAGGATTCAAATAGCAATGGAGGTTCCTGGCTGCTGGGCAGGAGACGCCTGGGAAGCAAGCGTGTGGGATACCCAAGCACCCAGTGGGTGCTGTGGAAAGGTTCAGAAGGAGATGAGAGAAGCGGCAAGGAGCTCCGCATAGGAAGAAGGATACGCCTGTACAGAGTACAACAACGTTGTGAACCGTCTCGGCTGGAATACCTGAGCTGTCTTCAATTGGTCCTTGATTACATTAGTCCTGTGTTGACTCCACGGATGAAAGCATGACCGTTGTTCAACCTGGCCCTGACATGAACCAATTAGGAGGCATAATGATTCAGGAGGAGGGGTGTGTGAATAGCAAGCTGGACCAGCGGACAGGGCATGGCTCTGGGGTGGTAATGCTCAAGGGCCCACCATGAGGCTTTGTTGCGAAACTCGCTGAAAGGTGATGCGGGAGGTGGGGAGGGCCAGGGTGGGTATTCTCGATGGTAACCCCCCGGTCAATCATGGTTACAGAATGGCAGGGGTGTGCAGGACTGGAGGGCGGGCTGGACGGGCAGACAGATCACTGATGCAGATCTCGAGGTGTTGTCGGCGTCTTGTCAGGCGGCCAGGGCGCGCAGACCTGCAGAGAATGTGCTTTGTATGCCCAGGCCTCGGGTTCTCGTCGTGAGGGAGGAGGCCGGTCGGCGACCGTGACCATGAACCATGAGCGTGGAGCGTGACAAGACAGGGCTGAGACGCCGCAAGCAACGCGGCCGGGCGCAGTCTTGCTGTTCGCTCCGCAGAGAACAGGAGAGAAAAGGAGAGACGCGCGGAGAGACGCTCAAGAGCCGGCGGCAGAGGTCGCGCATCTCTGGCGAGGCTACGATCAGGTATCTGGTTCCGAGCCAACGAAGCAGGCAATAGCCTGGCGCATTTGGGTTGCAAGTGGTGAAGAGTCGCATCCATCAGGGTGTGTTTACGTGACCAGGGGACACTAATCAAAGGTGCTGCCAGTACCCCAGATTTTGCAGCTCCCTCTCAAGACGGCTAAGCTTTGATAGACGCAGGTGAGATCTCCCGGAGCCACAACATGTTGTCAGCGGACGTTGGCCGCTCGGTGGGATATGTCTCGCTGTCGCGGTATGGAGTGAGATGATCAGCACGGGAAGCCAGCCCGAGAGTCTAAAATGTCAGATCATGGACTACCGGCGCTTGCTTTTGCGAGACGGTGAAGCTAGACCTCGAGGATTCCAGCCACCAGGCCAAGGTGTGGTAGACTGTCCCGAAAAAGCCGCGGTCTGGTACGGATATGGTTCAGGACAGCTGCTGGCACGCATGGGCCAAGGCTGTATGTAGTTGGTCAGTCTGCTCGAGGAGGAGGGGGGTCAGACCAACGGAGAGCGGTGTCACCGCACCCTGATCTAGCATGCAGCTCTCAGCAACGGTTGTCAGCTGTGCCTGTGATGCTTGGTTCTGGGCTTGGTCCCGCGCAAGGGTCAGAGGTTGAGAGGATGAGATGAAGCCAGCTCGGTGATTGAAGAGCGAGATGGTGATGTGAGGTGAGTGCGAGGGCCAGGGCGAGAGCGAGAGCAAGGGCGAGTGTGAGAGCCCGGCGCCAGGACCAGGGCCAGGTCCACAGCCCACAATGGGAAAAACAAGTGCTGCTTAGTCCGATCGCCCTCGATGTGGTCAGTTGAGTGACATCGCCCTGGTGGGTTTGAGACTTGGTGCGCGAGACGCTATTCGAGGAGGTATGACCAAAGAGGAAACTCGAGGAGCGACATTTTGATTTCTAAAAGTAGTGCGGTCTACTGTACTCTAACTACCTAGGTAGGTACTTACTATGCGCGGTGCGAAGGGCAGAGACGGGAGAAAAGAAGGGGGGGGGGATGGCATGACTTGACGAGCTTCCACAGCCTCGCAGGTGGGATTTGTGTCACGACTGTCGGGCCAGAAGTGGAAGGAAGCGATGATCAGTGAGCCCTAGTCGACCCGGTTCGGAGTTACTGCTACTCCTGTGAGGTTGCGTCCCAATGTGCAAGACGATGGGTTGGGTTGACGGCTGACGGATGACGGACGATGATTGTCGTTGGGGTCGTTGGGTTGAGCTGGGGTGAGTTAAGGTGAAAATGGCAGCTGGGAACAAGGCCAGGCCCAGGGGGTGGAGACACTCCACTCTGCACGCAGAGGCTGCCTGGCTGCTCGGCCCTACTGTAATGCAGGAGGACTGTACAGACTACACGGTGATGTCCAGGCAACCTGCTCAGTGCAGTCGGTACCAAGCAAACAGCATGCCTTGATGGTCGACATAGCGCGCGAAGCAGTCCAGATTAAGGTCAGGGTTGGCAGGGTCAGGGTCGACATAGCTCGAGGTCGGGGCCGAGATTTTTGGTTGTTCCACGCCCAGGTCCAAGTCCACGTCCACGTCAACAAGCCCGACCTTGACCTCGAACCCGACCACAAGAGACCGAGGCGAGCGAGGCTGGCGGGCTACCTAGGCTGGCTGGCTGGCCGGCGGGTGGCAGGGCCTAGCCCAGGGCCAAGGTCTGGTTAGCAAGCCCAATTCCAGTTCCAGAAGATTTCGCAAACATTGCCCACCGTTTCATCCAGGACTGGGCTACCACCCAATCCCAGTGCCCACGGCCCGGCTTTCCCTTCAAACGCCGGCGTTCCGTTCCAAGAGCTCTCCCCCAACAGCACAACCCTGGCAGTCCAAGAGTCGACATGGTGATATTGATAGCTCGCAGGAACAGTGGACGCCCGCGCCGCGCGGCGGCCCCAGAGGCGGGTTTTTGGTTCTCCCTGCATGCCCAAACTTGACAGAACGCTGGCACAAGGCAGTAGCACACACAGCACAAGATGGGACGAAACGTGGCTGATTTTGACGGTGCACTGGCTGACTGGTTGCGGCCTTGCCAGTGGAGTGCCCACTGGCAGACAGACTGGCAGGGCGCCGCCTTGGGGAGATGATCTGGAGGCGGTGGATCCTCCGCGCAATCACCCATGGGTCTCATGGGATGCTACGCAGCACCAGCCACTTGCGAGATCTTGGAGATCCCGCCCGCCCGTTTCACGGTACGCAGGGCACGCAGGGCACGCAAACACACGCCCACGCCCACGCCCACGCCCACGCCCACGCCTGAACGCGCCCGCACCCACACCGACGCGCACCTGATAGGGGTAATCTTGGGTCTCGGCCGTCCTTCCCACACGTCACCCCCCTCGCCCTCCGACTCCTGACGCGTGCGCAAACCCACTCCTCAGCAGACTGCAGTACACTAGACTACGGTTTGATACTGGCCCATCTATCTGCTCATGGGCCGGCGACCTGCACCGCTGCGATCCAGATGCAGGCCCATCGATCAAGCCATCGAGGCCTGCGGCACTGACAGGCAGGCTGTCTGGCAGGCGTGCTAGCTATCCATCATGCAGTGAGTGTGGCCATGGTCGTGGCCGACAAGGCATCGAGCGCGGGCTTGTACGGATCAGCATCGAGCGCACCCGCACTTAATCGCACCCCACCATCCATCCACCCTAGAAAGCATCTACACTAGGTTCCAGCACATAGCACAATCTCAGCCACAGCTGCACCGGACGCAAAGGAGATGATGCTGGCACCGCACCGGCCAGCCACTCCCATGGCATGACACCCGCTGGTCTCGGCGACGTACGATTTATTTAAGGGGCATCGCCAGGCCCACTCAGCTTCCCTACCGACGAGCCCTGCTGCCCTGCCCTGCCCTGCCCTGTCGGCAGTTCTCCCTGTGATGATGCAGCAGCCTCATCCACCTGGAAGCCCCCCAGCGATCCACGATCGGCGAACCGTCCCCCTAGTACCAACCACTGTACCATTGCCGAACGTTACCCTGCGGTACTTGACGGAACTGATTCATCATCGTCAGCCTTACACAGATCATCGCGCGAGGCAAGACATTCTCGGCCTGGCCATCATCTCTCACCCACGGTACCCTCGCCAAGCCATCACCACGCCGAGCTCGTCTCAAATCGGTCCGCCGGCCGAGTCACCCAACCTCACAAGCCAGCACTTACTCGCACTCCTTCTTCCCCCTTCCCTTCCCCAACCAAGCCAACGGACAGCCACAGTGCCCGGGGCTGCGGCGAGGTTACCCCCGAGATTTGACTTCCTTTTGATGCTTGATGTGATGTGTGATGAGGACCGGCTGTTGGTCCGCACTTACTTGTCATGTCCTCCAATTTCCATCCCACTCCATACTCTCCGAGCTTCATGCAGATCCCCTCATACATCCGAAATGCGTTGAAGAGCTTCTTGGCTCGCAATCAAACTTGGCCTCGGTATCAATCCCACTGATGCCCGCCTCTCTGCCGCGCGACGGACGAAACTTGTGAAAACCTTGGTACGGTACGCCCTAGCGTTCACAGAGTACAGAGTGCTTGAATGTGTCAGTGTCGCACGATTGGGATGAACGACAAGCTCTCTACACACGCTGCACATCATGAAGAGTCTGTTCCGGCTGCAGCCAATTGCGTTCTAAGCTGCGAATGGGTCGTGCTCAAGCGTTATTAAAGCCGTCTGCTAATGCTTGCTGGCATAGCACGGGCAACAGTGTGTATTCAGGCCTACGTACAATGTGCCGGATGCAGGGTCCAACATAGTCCACTACATAGTTCAAAGCGACTAAGAGCCTGGTTGTAGCATCACGTCAATCAGCCACTACTCCCCACGACGCAGTGCTACTACCGGACTCTTAGCCTTGATCGCACGATTCGCGACTCTTGACTTTCCGTTTTTGGTAATGCGAGTAGCGTTGATGCCAAGCTGGCCAGGGACCCGACCAAGAGAAACTTCTTTCTCAAAAGTAAGCTCCATCTACCCGCCTCTCTGTCGAAGGGCGTGAAGGGGTCAGGGGTGTTGTTTAGGTTTGTGCCTGGCGACTGCGCTTTCGCGAAGTTATTCGCATTGGGGAAAGACGCAGACCGAGCCCCTTTCAGCCATGACCTGGGATGATGAGTTGCAGTCGGATTTGGGTCCGTCTTTGAGGAACCTCCCACAAGACATCTCACATCCGACCCGTCGCTCTTGTTCGGGCTTCAGTTCATAGTCTGGGCGCTGTCCTACGGCTGCCACGAGCAAGGGAGGCACGAAGATTCCTTCGTTTGTGCTGGTCGGCGGAACGCCACAAGTGCGTGTGACAGGGCGCACTCTGGCCGGCGCGGCCCATCCGAGCGGCCACCTGAGGGGCTTTGGCCAGATGCTTCAACGGGAACAGCAGAGCAAAAAGCAGCTAGCCGCGCCCATGGTGTGATCGGGAAGCGCACAGTCTCTCGTCTCGAAGCTTGCTGTCTGGTTTTCCCCTGTTCCACAGGCGCCGGCAGGGCCTGGACTATGCTCCAAGCCACCAGTCCTCCCGATCGCTCCGCGCAGTGGCTGGGCGAACGGCGGCATCCGTGGTTCGGCCTTGCGGGCGGCCAACACTGGCACTGAACACCGCCGTTACACGGACTGTTGGCTTTTCACTCGACCGTTGAAGAAGAGAAGGATTCAAACCGTGCCTTATGCGTTGGGCGGCAAGAAGCGGATCTTCGATCTTTGAAATTACCAGACAAGGCAAGATCAACGCTTCCAAATACTCTGTTGTTCGAGACCGTCTACGAGCACGCTACCGATCCCCGTCCTCGACGGCCGTCTCAGTCGGGGCTGGATAGGCTCACCCCCGGAGCCCTGTGGCGGCCCAGATTAAAGGGTCCACGGCGCGTCTGATATCCACTTCTACCGGAGACCCTCTGCAGATATTCCACTGCTCCTCCACAAAATGTGTAATCCCGCTTGAGCTTCCCGGACTGCAAATCCTAGTCCTCACCCACAGCTTCAGGCCTCGCTGGTCTCGGAAGTGACGACCGTGAGGGCAACGCTGGGTCGGAGGTTTTGGAGACTGATGAGGCTCAATCTCCTGTGTTTGACTCAGGGATCGCGTTAATTTGTCAACTGCCAACTGCCAGCACGCCTGTCCTTGAAGCCGGACTCAGTCGTAGAATCACATCCAAGGAAGCCCTGCCCAAGATTGGGCTCAGGCTGAACGTGCCGCCTTCTATGCAGTACGCATGATGTACACCTACACAGACAGAAAATTTTCGTCTGCGACCTCGGACAGCCTCTACGCAGTGCAAACATCTCGCGCAGCGCGAGTTTAGCCATACGCGGATCGAAGTCTTCAAATGGGTTGAGGTCGTTTCTTGAGATCTGACCAATTACGCACGTTCAAGCGACGTACGATAGTTGAGACGAAAGAGGGATCCGCCGCTCAGAATAGCACACGGAGTGGAAACGGTATCTAGGAACTACATGGTAGACTCACCCCTACCCGCGCCTTGCTCGGATCGTTGATTGTTGCCGAGGACCATGGCATCTTTGGAGCTCTCTCTGTCTCGTACAGTAAGGCATTGGAAGCTGGATATCCAAGACAACGGCGCGAGCCTTGCCCCAACATGTTCCCGACTGTGTTGTAGAGTACCTGCGGAGCACGCGGTGATGTCTTGCATCATCCCGGTCCCACTCGGCTGGACCTGCCCACCCACCTCCTTCGCTTCGAAGTTATGTGGTATGTCATTAGCCACGCTGTTCCATCGTCTACCACTACGGTGACGTGACGTGGGAAGAAAATGTTACGACGGGTCACTGACACCATCCTCGGAAAATTGTTCAACCTTCACAGCAAGCGCATCATCCAGCGTGCCTGAGCGGAATTTGAGCCTGGAGTTTCTCTTCGGTGCGCAACGGATCTGGCTCCCCTGACAGGGACATCGTCACTTCCAGCCTCGTACTATTCCGCGGCCCCACCTACGTCCACTCTCTCTCGTTTTTAGCCCTTTGCGCTCTTCCTTCTCACTCGGTGAAAGGAGGCCTGTGTGCCTGGTGCCAACAACTTAAATGGCGGGATGAATGGGCAAGTTTTGCTTCGAAACGGCCCACACGCTAAGCCAGAACAGGCATCCAGTTTGTGAAAGTGGGATCTGGGGCTGGACCCGAGGGCTTCATCATCGCTGTCTACGTAGGGAGTGCAGTGCGAACTGAGATCGCCCGTCAACCATACAAGCCAAACAGACCCCCGTGCACTCCGGTCTTTTTGGCTACACGTAGGATGATGGGCCGTCCACTCATCCAACATCCTTCATTCAACAAGGAACGGCTGGCCGAAGCGCCTCCACCGCCCTTTGACCGAGGAGTGGCCGAGGGGTGAGCAAAGGAGTTCCAGAGCCTGGGCCTGGCCTGATGGATGCACCGAGGAGCCCGGAATTCCAACACATCGGATCCGCGTCGCCTCGTCACCGTGCCCAGCGACAGCGGACGCCAGACCCGGGGAAGCAGCCATGTGCTATTCGTGCGATCTGTGATCGCCCAAACACACAAACAATGGTTTTCCCGTCGCTTGACTCAAGCCTGTCTCGGACATCAGACGGCCCAGGCCAGTGGGCTTGGATCTCACTCACTGCCACCCACGCCTGGCTGCTCATCCAAGCTACGGGAGCCACGGCATAACCGTACAGGGCATTTCGGCAGCAAGCAAGCAACGGCCCCGCCCTCCACCAGCACCTTGGTACCTGCCTGTGGATCGGATCACAGCTGACGGCTGGTAGTGGCTTGGGTTGTTTGGCATAGGCACAAAAAAAGCACATGCTCCACATCGTGTTGCTATTCCCGCAAGCTGATGGCGCGCGCAACATTCTCCCTGTTGGTAATATTCAGCTCTCTTTTCTGTCCTCTTTTTCTTTTTTTGGCGTCTCAGCGCCTCGCGATGGTGAAACGGAAAAAAAACTGGACCTGCAGCAGATGCAAACCTACTTTGAGCAAGGCTTGATGCCGGGCGCTGCATGATGCAAGCAAGATGTGATGTGAGGCTCTGTTGCCCAGCTGACGACGGGGCCTCTTACTCACAGCAGAAGGGACCTTCCGAAATGCGACATCGGGTGACACTGTCAGGCAGCACGGGGCCTGGACATAGTCGACCAAGCAGTACGCCCAGCGAGTTAGACTTTCCGGCCCTCACGCCTTTCAACCCGGCGGTGTTTGCAGAGATGCGCGGGAGGGATCTGAGACGGATTGAGTCTTGGTTTGCGGGGAAAAGAAAAAGGGGGGGGGGGGATACCAACAACTCATCACACAAGGGGCGGGGGCAACAGAATTCACGCAGTATCGCATTCACCTTGGGAATTTCGTTCGGCATCTACCGGTCGAATCGTGGACTCGCTACTGCAGGAACTCTTCAGACGTTGTTGCCCGTCTGCCCGTACGGCCACCTCTCTTTCGCTGTGCCGCACGGGAGGATCTGCGCAACGGCCGTCCGGCGCAAGGGGCACCCATGGCTCCGAACGTCTCTAACCAGGCACATTCATGCGAGTGACTTCCACGAATCGCGACACGCTCACATACGGGTACTTGTGCCCTAGAGACCGGCACATACTAGTGCACCCACTGCATACCAGCATACCTGCTGAATTCAGGAGCACAGGTCGTGGCCATCCTCCGCCCAGCATGCAATGTCCGACGCAATGACGTCGACATCACATCCGGTCCAGCGTTTCTCCCTCTTGCACAGAATCTACCACCAACTAGGTGAGCGCCTTGTCTTTGAAGCCAAACTTACTAACATCACCTGATAGAAGAGACCCACAGCCCAGGGCTGTCTAGGTTCGACTGGGATGCGGCTTGCACTCACTGCTCTGCGAGACAAGCGTCTGCGCGACGACGGCAACGTGCAGCTTGTCCCCCCTCGCTTAAGCCCCTCAGTGGGAATCCTCTGCCGGCGGCCATGCGCTCCTTCGAAGAGCTGGCAGAATGGGGCGGCCTTTTCGCGCGAGTGGCTTGGGCCAAGGACGCAGTATCCCGTCGTGGTCGCCCAATGACTTGAGGCTCTACCGTCACCATGACCTACGGGCAATCAACCTGGTGCATATCGCCTTCAACGGGGGGCCTCATTCATGAGGTCCCAGGCGACTGGAGAAGGACTGCTCGGCTCATCACCGGGGAACGTCTGAGAGGTGTCATCCCCCCGTTCCTTGGTCTTGGATTGTGCTGGTAGGCTGGTAAGGTGGTGGGCTCATGCAAACCAGGCCCGCGCGTTTCCCGGCCATAGCCACTCTGCTGTTTACTTCCATACGCTTGGTTCACCCACTGGATGCTGTCCTTCAAATCGTGGGCAAACATCTCTCGTCCAAACGAGACGACAAGCAGAACGAGTTCATAACGCGAAACGCACGAGCTCTTTTTGCGGCCCGTAGAATGTGACTCCGCCGGGGAGAAGTCCAGCTGGCATGTGTCACTCACTGGTAGGTAGCCTCTCCTCCAGGTCAATGCTTACCGTGTTGACTGGCGGGTCAGCGAGCATCCGATTCTGTCTCTGGCTTCGCCTCATCCCAACCTCGACCGGCACAGGTCTCTGCTGATTACAAGCCCACCGGTTGACATCGTCGCCAGATTCCTTGCACGGTCTGAGCTGCTTGGAATGGGAGATGGCCGCGAATTGCAGAAGTCTGCTTGAACGTGTGGACCGTGTATCTGTCTCTGTTTGCCTCCTTCTGGGGATATGTGCCTGGCCTGACCTGGCCGTCGCCCAAGTATGCGGCGCCACAACTGTGCAAGGGCCGTGCCCGGATTGATGGACATGTCTCGAATCCTCAGTATATGCGTTGCGTACCATCGCATTGCTCGATTTTCTCACGGTCTAAGCTCGGCAGGATGACGATCCGCTGCACTCTTCTCACCTACGCTGAAGATCGCCGGAGGTCCCCTGGTGCCATCTGAACGTTACAGTCTCGGCGATCTGACAGCCTCCCACCTCACCAAGCAATCACTTCTGCTTTGGATGGTATCGTCTATCAGCGTCAGGCATGTGCGTATCATCAGCTGGTCCTGTCCTAATCTCCTCGGTTAGAGGTAAGGCTGACGGCCAAGGAGACATGGTCGTCTGATTATCAGCACGACTGGTTGACCGGGCGTGGCGGCGGCCAGTTGCATGTAAGCCTCGCGGGAGACGCCGATCGCATGGGGAGGCTGGTAGGTTGTTTTGTGGCTTGGACTCCGAGCGCTTTTGTCGGCATTCGGTTGGGCCTGCTATCAACAATGTCTGTGGCGCCTTCATGGTCTTCCCTTTGCGTACCTTGTGGGTAAATTTGCCTGGAGGACTGGCTGTAGTGGCCTGGTGTGGTCCCAGCGGGACATGGGGAGCAGCGTGGTGGATCACGACGCCGACGGCTTTTTGGATGGATGTTCCTCGCTGCCCAAAGCAAGCCACGATCTCCATTCTTAAACACTGCTTTTGCGCGATTTCTGACACACACCAACTTCAAAGGGCCCCGTCCTGATACGGGAAAGCCACATTGGACTTGCCCTGTTGAGGATGAACTAGACGAAAGTGTCAGCAAGGCTGTTCATCTTGAGCTTGCGAGCAGTTGCGAGCATTTCCGAGGGCGACCGGTCGGGCGACATGTTTTTCGCCACAAACAGAGACCAATGAGGCTGTACAAATGAGTCGCAACCCGCAATATTCCGAATATTCAGGAAACAAACAACGTGAGAAAAAGGTTGACAAGTTCCTAGAATGGGAGATCCACACCTCACTCGCTTCATCGGGTCATTACTCGTTTCTAAAGTCTTGAGGTCTCCAGTTGCGTAGAACAATCTAGCACTGAGCCCGGTCTGCTGTTCTTGGATTTGCTTCCCATCTGTTCAGAACTTCTGGGGGTTTGTCTCGATTCCCAAACGTGCCCACCGTGCAGTCTTTTCGCAGCCTATCAAATTGCGAGAAGATAGGCCGACTATAGCCCACGTTCCTTTTTTCTTCCCCCCCAGTGGCCACCATCTGTTGGATATCCCATGTCCTCCAAGGCTTCAGGAACTTCGAAGCTTTCTACCAGGGGTCTAGATAGGGCCGGTGTCTTGTCGATGATCTGAGCAGTCACTTTATGATAGGCCAAGATACTGTGCGACACGAAGATCAGAAGACTCCACATGAGCATACTGCAGCATTCGCAAGCCTTACCGATCTTAGAGCCAGGAGGGTCGAGACCTGAACTGAAGGTGCTGCCGACAAGTGTCGATCCCCTCTGGCAAAGGCTGCAAGTTATGAAAGCCCTCTAACCGACGTGTCTTACTGTTCTCCACCAGGACAGCTGCCCCGATAGGACTGAAAGCCACGGTTGGCCGACCGGTATGGCACAGCCCATGGAAAGCCTCGCTGCTTACCACCTCTTTGGGCTCTGGGGTCCCCAATCTCGAGGCCCAACATCATTTGCATGTCTCACATCCTGTCATACACAGGCCATGCTGTAGCACCCCGCAAACAGAGACAGGCTCTCGCAGCCTTGGACTTGGGTGAGGAGAGGGGGGTCAGTGGCGCCAGGGGAACAAAGACACCGACCGGAGGGCCTGTCTGCCCTCGAGTGCAGAATCTTGTGACGCGCCCCAATTCAGCCCATGGGATCTCGCAGCTCGGTTATCGTGAACCCCTAGATTCGAAGAGTGTGTGTGGCCCCATCGAAAAGCACGTCTAGCCGAGCCCAACACTGGTCTGGGGTCCCTGCGTGCGCGGGTATCAGCAGCGAGGCTTGCATGGCCCGAGACTTCCTTGTCCGAGCTGGCGACTGCTATCTCGAGATCTCGTCGCCGAGTACGGGGTCGCGGGATGGCGTCTAGCTGGAGGATCTGCATCTGGGGTAAGGTGATATGAGAGGCGGCTGTTGTTGATGCCTGAGCAGGCCCAATTTGCTTACGCAGTGCTATTGCAAGCAGCCTCTCTGGTGGAGCATCCGCGAGCTAATCCGACCAGTCACCTGGGTTCTTGAGACAGCTACGAGATGGCATCCGACGGCGGTCGTCAGCTGGGCGGCCGGGCCCGGTCTGCATGTAAAATCACGGATGATCACGGATGCTCGAGTCTCACGACGAAACCCACCTCTCCTGATGTTCCCGGTCGAAGGATCTCTGATTCTATCAGATGGGTGACGGGGGCTCTCGCCTGTCTTGGCCCCCACTCCCTTGGTGAGGTGGCGATGTACAGTACATGCGTCGACTATCCCCCCACCGCCCCTCCCCCTGGCCTTGGGCCACAGGACAAGCGACCACATTTCTGGACATGACCTGTCGAGCACAAGTACCGGTGACCGGAAGTTGCCTATGCCTCGCTCTGCAGGAAGGGCTACAGCACCCCATGGAGTTAGGGGGTGTGAGATAGCAAGAGTCGCGTATCTTGCCCAAATCAAGGACAGTAAATGCCGGGCGATTTTTTTATTCCCGAGACCAGGCATGTTTAAGCAAAAAAGCAAAATCCCCTCGCCTCGCCTCGCCTCGCCTCGACCGGGGCCTCGTCGATCCCAGGACCGGAGAAGCAAATTGTCCTGGAAAGAACTGGCCGCCTAGAGCCCCTTGGACCACGAAATGGGGCCAGGGAAGACGCGAGTTCGAAAAGCACGTCCAGCGCGGCCCCGGTACGCCCCATAGGTGTGAACTCAACGTGTATCCACTCTCCCGCCTGCAGCGGGATTATGCTCCGTGCAGCCGGAAGCACATCTTGCGGGATGTAAGCCTCGATATGATGCTGACTGTACACTTTGCATCGTTTCTATGACACGAGGGCGCAGGAAGTCAGTGGAGAGGTGGAGCGGGCTCGTAACACGCATAATGTAGACCTCTGTTGAGATTGAGAGGAGGAGGCGACCATGTCTGTGACAGGTCTTGTGGCGTTCACAGACTACCTTTCCATTGATGAATGGTGATTGATGAGTCGGTAAATGAACCGCATGGAGATTAATTTCAACTGAGAAAAATGGTGCACGTGATTCAGAGTATTTAATCCTGAACATACTAAGTTTGAACTGTGGACTCGTTTATGGCGCATTTCGAGAGCATGGAATCGTGAGAACAGATTGATGACATCTGGACGGAGGCTGTGTATATACGTGCGTGCGTGAGAGTGAAAGAGACAGAGTAATTAAGCCGAAGTACCTTTTCGTGGTACATAGACCCTCATTCGAATACCGGAAAGTAGTCGGAGCTAGATCGAATTCTAGCAGGTCAAAGACCGAACATTCTACGCCAAAGCAATGGTGCTATTGAAATTTTGGCAAAGCAAATGGAAAAGATCATGGCACCTCGTTGGAAATTCAGTAGTCATAGAAGCCCTTCCCACTCTTCTTGCCTAACCATCCGGCATCCACCATCTTACCCAAGAGCACGCTTGGTCGATACTTGCTGTCGCCCGTCTCCTCATGCAACACCTTCATGATGGACAGACAAGTATCCAAACCGATGAAGTCAGCCAGCTGTAATGGGCCCATGGGCACGTTGGTTCCGTTCTTCATGATGGCATCTATCGAGTCCCGGTCCCCAACACCTGTCTCCAGGCAAATGACAGCCTCGTTGATGTAGGGCATCAGTATGCGATTGGCCAAGAAGCCAGGCGAATCCGCCGACACGGATGGAATCTTTCCCATAGCTTTGCAGAAGGCAACGGCCCGTTCGACTGTTTCCTGGCTGGTCTGCAGTCCGCTGATGATCTCGACACCCTTCTGCACTGGCACAGGGTTCATAAAGTGTGTCGAGACCACACGCGAGCTAGCTGAGAGATCCGTGGGGTCTTTGGTTGTTGAGGCAGCGATGCGGGTGATTGATATGGAGGATGTGTTGGTTGCCAGGATGGCGTGAGATGGGCACACCTGGGCCAGTTTTGAGAATATCTCAAACTTAAGGCTGGGGATCTCCGGCACGGCCTCGATCACGAAGTCGACCTCGGATAGAGGGTCGACGGACGTTGAAGGGGTGAGATTCGAACGGGCCTGGTCGGCCTGCCCCTGGGTGATGCGCTCCTTGGAGACATCCTTGGCAAGAAGCTTGTCTGAATGGTACGGTCAGCACGCTGCTTGTTGCGAAAGGTACAAGGTGGACTCGAGAGGTGCACACCTGCGAATTTCAGCCCCTTGTCGAGAGACGCTTGAGAAGTATCAACCAGAGTAACAGGAACTTGGGCTCTTTGTGCAGCGACCAGAGCTATTCCGAGGCCCTGGTGGCAAGTCAGCTCTCGAGCTCATTGAAGCTATCACATGTCTGAAGCTCACCATCTGTCCGGCGCCCACAACGCCCAACCGCTTCACAGGCGTGGATGAGGAGCTATAATGCCTCAATTGAGGCCAAGCTCTCTGCACATTGCGTACTCTTGAAGCTGAGAATGCCATTTTGTCGGGTGAATTGTGTGAGGAATGGATGAAAGGCCGGTTGATGGACAGGCGACCTCGGTATGATGTCGCTCAGTACGGTGCCTGGGTATAATAGATAGCCGACTACTTACGGTTATCCTCGGCCTTTGTACCCTATCCACCCAGCCAGCCGTCAGTTACTCCGTACAGGTGCCTGTCTAAGGACGGCAGTATTTATCTGCGCAGGGTTAGGGGTTGCTCCCGGGTGGGAGGGTGCTTATGGCAGCTCGACGCGTCCCTTTTTGTCGCGGCGCGTCTCCCAGAATGCCCATTTACGCGCTCCAAATCCAGACCTTGCCCTCCAAAGTCAACATCACCACATCCCGTCTTCAGGGGCTGTGATATTGTTCACTGCTGTGGTCTCGGGTCAATCCCACAGAATTGGACCATGGAGACTTCGAATGGCAGAGAAGACGTGGTGCATCCCGAGGTTCGGGCGCACATCAACAGCTTGGTGTCTGCTGCAAGTGACGATACGCCCACCTGCCCATCCAAAGTTCGCTGAAGGCTGACCTCATATTCCTACGCAACAGCTCGGAGGCTTTTCTGATGAAGACGATGGCTCTCATTACCGACTCGGAGACGACGCTCTCGATGTCCTCCGCGACATCAAGAAATGGATCCGATTTTACGACGAGAAGACAAATCGCATGGACGTGGCACGATGCCTGGCAGACGCAAACCTTGTCAGCGGAGACTTGATACACATTCTAGCGCTCTGGACCGAGAATTGCAAAGACGACAAATACAAGTCTCGTATAGCCCTCGCCTGTTACGAGCTTTTGGCACCCTTGACGTGGCCAATCGACAAGAACAAAGAAACCATGACCATCAACCATCACAGACACGTTCCGGTGCTTGAGCTCGCACAATTGAAATACAAGCGCGACATATTAAACTTCGACGGTGCACAAATACTGCACACAGCAGTGCGCGCTGCTCTTCCCTCAATGGCAATGCCGATCGGCCACAGGACGCAAAGGGACGTTGGTATCATCAAACTGGTTCTCTACTTTTTGCGGAACATTGCCATGATCAACCCTCCTGCTGGGGTCAAGTTTGAAGGAGACGAGACCCAAATCTCACGGTCGGCCATCATTGACTCATTCTCATACCAAGACATCTTCCTCACCCTCTTGACCTTGGCGTCAAACATGGGCGAAGAATTCAAGACCGAGGATGTTATCGTTATGGAGATCATCTTCCACCTTATCAAACGGGTCGATGTCAAGAAGCTCTTCCTCAATGAGCAAGAATTGAGAAAGGCCAAGACAGACGAGCTGGCCAGCGCAATGAAGAAGGAGGCGTCCATGTTGCGATCATACAGCCGGAAGGCACCAACCAGGCACAGTCGTTTTGGCACCATGTTATGGGTCCAGAAGTCAGATGGGAAAGTCTCCTCCCTGTCGGGCCAAGGTGCGCTTGCGGATGTGTCCAGTCGGGAGCGCAAGTTGGACGAGTCCAAGACCTTTCGACCTCCGAGACGAGCAGCGAAAGAAGACATGGAGCCAAAGAATCTTGGCCCGCCGGTCATTTTGAATGCTCGAGCCAACAATCAATTATGCGAATTTGTGGAAGAGTTCCTAGACTCTGGCTTCAATCCTCTGTTTCAACAGGTGCGCAAGACCCTCGAGAGAGAGGGCACAGAAGTCATGCAGCATCACACCCAACAATTCTTCTACACAGTCGCTTGGTTCCTTGAGGCCGAAAGAGCGAGGCAACAAGCTAGGAAGAGCAAACAATCTTCAACCGATGATCAAGTGAGTAGTTTCCAGCTGGTCGCAGGCGTGTTGAACCAAGAGATGTTCATTGCCCTGAAACGAAACCTCCACAATTCGTTCACCGACGGCGATTGGCGAGAGCTGAATGCCGTCATGCGATGCTTTACTCAAATTCTCCTCACAGTACAGGAGATGTTCGCATCAGAAAATGAAGAAGACCAGGAAATCGCGGAGAATGCACTGAGTCGTCTGTTCTACGAAGAGGTCACCCACGACACTGTTGTCAATATTGTACGTGCGTACAAGGACCAGGGGTTCGATTATTTGGATGCGTGCACAGAACTTGTGCATACATATATGCGGGTTCTGGAGGCATACTCCAGAGAGAATGTAGACATGCAGGTCCGATCCAAGCGGAGGACTCGGAAGAAGAAAAAGGCCGCTGCCGCAGCTTCGCAGGACGACGAGGCCAAGGACAGCGAGGAAGAGGATGCAGGATCGGCAGACGAGCAAGCAGCTGCTGAGAAGACCGCCCAGGAACGCAAGTTCGATTTCAAAAAGTTTGCCAACCGGTTCATCCCTCAAGGCGTTGTGGACACATTTGTCAAATTCACCAAGTACTACCGCGACCTTGACGACTCGCAGCTGAAGAGGGCTCATCGGTACTTCTATCGATTAGCATTCAAGCAGGACATGAGCGTCATGCTCTTCCGTGTTGACATCATTCATTTACTCTACAACATGGTCAAGGGTCCCGAGCCTCTAGACAAATCTTCCGGGATGTGCAAGGACTGGGAAGAACTTGTGAAGCAAATCCTCCGACGCTGTGTGAAGAAGATTGAGGAGCGGCCGGCATTGATCATTGAGATGTTGTTCTCAAAGATCAATTCTACGGCATACTACCTTGAATACGGCTATGACAGGCAGGTACTTAGCACTTCCACACCAAGGCCTGCTGCCGATCTTGAGTTCCGTCGTCTGGATCTCACCTTGGCCGAGCAGGTAGCAACTGCTATCGGCTTGCTTCTAGACAAGGATGAGTCTGACCAAATCAACTGGGTGAAAAACCAGCTGGCTGCCTGTGAAGTTGTGCGTTCTGTCTGGGAAGCAGCCGAGAAAGCCAAGCTCATGGTGGAAGAGCCGGATGGCACAATGGCCTTGAGGGAAGATTGGAAGAACGCAATGGATGAACCCGATTTTTTCAGTAAGTTTGCCATTCTCGATATTATCTTGTTTACAGTATCGCTGACATGAGACCAGCTCTGCGCCCTGACAATAACGCACGAAAGACCGCCATATTTAAGAACCCTCGCTTGCGGCTGCTCATGAAGGTTCTTGGTTTCGAGCGTTTGTCTTCATCTCTAGATGAGGAAATCGGGTCAGCCTGGATCATACCTTCACGGCATTCGGCGGAGGACCTGGCTGAGTACAAAGACTTAATCGACAAAGCTGAATTTAACCCTCCAGCATTCGATGACGGAGAGACCGCCGAGGATCAGGTCCGACGCAAGACTGCCCCTCGGAAGAAGGCCGTGTTTGACGATGGAGACGACATTGACGATATGCTTGACGACGGCGACGATGCGCTTTTCCCAGCCAATCTCAAACCCAGCAAACTTGTCGGGCCGGGCCCTGATCGACCTGCCAAGAAGCGCCGTCTCCGTCGCAAGAAGGATGCTGGCAGTGGGGACGATGGCGACCTGCCGACAGAGGAAGAGGACGAAATACGCGCTGAGAAGGCGCAAAGGCGGCGCAAACGTGACGTCGACAAGCAGCGCAAGATCAAGTCTGCGCTCTATGTCAGCCCCAGTGACGACGAGTCGGACGCTGAGGCGGATGCGGAGTTCTTTGCGCGCGAGGAAGCGGTCCGGCAGCGTGTCAAGAAAGCTCTCCAATTTGCACCAACGGATGTGTCACAACTTCAGGAGGCGGACGTGACGCCACAGGGGATTGCGGACACAATCAAGAGACTGATGGGCGATAGTGATGCTGAAGACGCAGAGAGTGACGCGATTAGCTCGTCGCAAAAGTCACAGGCAAGCTCAGGATGGAGGAAGAGGAAATCTGATGCTCTTCTTGAAAATGAAGAGCAGACGAGCTCATCGGCATCAAGGAAACGAGTAGCTAAGCCCAATAAGACCAGGGGAGGCTTCTTGGCCGATACCAGTGACGAGGACGATGACATGGACGACGCTGAGCCCTCGTCTCCAGTTGCACAGGCCAGTGCCGCTGATGAGAAAGAGGATGATTCGGATAGCGACCAGATGGAGACGGATGCTACGCCCCTGTCATCCAACCCCAAGGATTCAAGCAAAGAAGCACACAGCGAGCAGCGATCTCCACTCAAAAAGAAAGCCGTCAACACACTGGCAAATCAGGAGTCGGATGACGGGGACGATGATGATGTGCCTGTGGCCAGCAAGCGACGTTCAAGAGTGAAGAGCGGCTTTGCAATGGACAGCAGTGATGAGCAGTAATGAACAGGGCAGGATAGGGTGCCTTGCGTGGGAGTTTGGAGTCACGGCTCGTCCTGCGGGCATTGCAGGGCTGGGATATAGCTGGGTACCACATGTTTTTAGGGATACTGGATACATATTCAATAAAGGATGCGCCTCCCATCATTGCGCGCATTGACATTACAATTGAGTTTCTATCCAGGGTATGTACTTCTTTGCTTCCGTGCGGTCACATGCTGGTGGACGCCCTTCTCTGATGTCTATTTACTTCCCGACGTGACCCGTCTACTCACGCCCACACTTTTCATCTCTATCGACCTGCCGTCCCCGGAGTCTCCGGCAACGGCACTGCTCCTTCTCCTCATGCTCATGTTCTCACCCAGCTCAGCGAGCTCTGCCTCGCTCTTCCCCTGACGCTTGCCACCCGCAACCCCCTCGCCACCCCTGAACAGCCCACCGCCACTGCTTCCAGACCTGTCCGCACCACCACCACCACCAGGTGGCCTGTCTCCATCATCGTCCTCCTCCACATCGGGCGTCTCCCCGCCGTACGTGCCACCGACGCTCTCCATGGTGAAGGGGCTCGCGGTCGGGGCATCGAGGATGCTGAGCTCCTGGGGCGTGAAGATGCGCGGCAGCAGCAGGGCGCGCGCGGGGATGAGGGCGAGGATGAAGACGGGGAAGCCGACGGCGGCGACGGTCTGGGTGATGGCGAAGGTGGCGGCGAAGCCGACGAGGGCGAGGCCGACAAACAGCCAGACGCGCGAGCGGCGGCGGATCCTGCGCAGCGGGGACCCGGCCGGCGTGAGGGAGCGGTCGCGCAGCAGGAACAGGATCTTGGCCGTGATGCCGTTGGCCTCGAGGGCCTGGTAGCCCATGATGAAGAAGAGGCCCGCCAGCACGCCCTGCGGGATCAGGTGCAGCACCACCAGCAGGGGCCCCGTCATCGTGCCCAGTGTCAGCAGGCCCTGCGCCAGGTTCGACACGCGCTGCTCCACCACGTGCGTGCGCTTGAGCTCCCAGTGGCCCTTGCGGTCGCCACCCTCATCGTCATCGGCGGCTGCGTTTGCGGCGTTGTCGTTGTCGTCGAAGTGTACAACCTTTGTGACGCAGAGCGACTCGGTGTGGAAGGGCGCCTGCGGGATGAGGCCGTTGGGAAACGGGATGCCGAGGATGCCGGCGACGCCGGTGGTGAGCCCGAGGAGGAAAATGTCCCAGTGGAAGCCGGGCGGTTTTCTGAGAGGGAACTCGGTGCCCTGGGCGATGAGGGATGAGACTGTGTTTGTGCGCGCGCGCGCGCGGCTGCGAGTCAGCAAAAGAGCCCAAGCAATATCCGGGAAGTCTTGGTATGTAACCCTACCGTTGTGGTCGAACCAGAAGAGGATAGTCAGCAACAGGGCAAAGGGGATGGCCAGGAAGACATCGGCCACCCTGATGTCCCAGAAGTGGACGAGCCAGCCCCTTTCCTGAGTCGGGGAAAAGGCCGTGCTTGTGGGCAGGCTCTCTAGCGACACCTGCTTCATCCTCCCGATGTGCACGAACCCGGTGAAGAAGATGACGGTCAGGGGCGTGCCGTAGTCCTTGAGGAAGACCCTCACGTGGTGGTGGAACAGCGAGCTGCTGCCCAGCTCGCCGCAGGCGTAGGCGATGAAGAAGACGAGCATGGCGGCCATGACGCTGAGGTAGAAGGGCTCACGGTCGCCCAGCAGGGTGAGGACCTGGACGCCCTTCTGGAGGTAGATGAAGGCGACGTAGAAGCCGAAGATGTCGCAGGGGAAGCGGGTGACATAGCGCAGCCAGTTGCACGAGTTGGTGGCGGCCAGGACCCAGTGCATGACGAGGGCCCACAGGCCGATCCAGCACATAAAGGCCAGGTAGTTGACGCCGGTGGGCACCATGATGTCGTAGACGGTGTAGTTGAAGACGGTGATGGGCCCCGTGACGCCGACAATGACGAGGGGCTGGCAGGCGAGCACGGAGAAGACGACGGAGCCCAGGACCGAGGCCAGCAGGACCTCGTTGACGCCGTACTGCGAGTGCGTGCGGGTGAACATGTCCAGGGAGAAGGCCAGAGCTGGCAGGATACTGTTTGTTGGGGAAAGGGGAGTGTGTCAGTTTCTCATGTCCTTTGCTTGCTGCTGGGCTTGATGACATGCATGTGATGAGTGATGGACGTCTTGTGTGGAACTCGATACGGCTATGAAGAGGATGAATGAGGCGTAGCATACTTTGCAAAGTACATGTAGATGGTGGCGGGAACGACACGGTAGTCCAACGCATCCTTCCAGTCACTCCAGTAGTGAGGGGCCCGGCGACGTAGGTCACCAATGACGCCCCTGAACAGCCGGATCTTCCACCACTTTGGAGTGCGAGCAGTTGAGCCCGAGTGAGAGTGAGAGTGAGAGGGAGAGGGAGAGGGAGAGGGAGAGCGTGCCGCCGAGTTCCGTGAGAGGGTTTCCTTGAGCCCGCCAACTGCCATGTTGGAATTGGAAGCTGGGCCGGCCATGTCCGGGCCAGCCACGGTTCCGGTTCCGGTTCCGGCTCCGGTCTTGGACCCGGAGGGCGAGCTGCCACTGGCGGCAGCAGCGTTGCTCTGAAGCATGGTGGAGGGATATGTCAAGGCAGAGTGAAGACGATGAGATGACTCGATGGATGAACGGATGAATCAATTCAGTGTACAGTGAGCGAGGGCTTTGTTAACGGCACCATACCGGACAGTCGCCTCGCTTTTCCCACCCTTGGACCTGAACATTCGCTTGCCTGGTGTCGGCTGCACAAGAGCGTCCGAAGCCCTTGATGGAACGGCTCCTCAGAAGGGGCCGACTTATAGGAAACGCCCCAACCAGGGGAGAGCAGGGTTCCAGAAAAAAATGGGGGATGACGGTACTCTCAAAGGAGTTAGCGGTGCTCAGGCGGGTAGAGTACTCTGGTAGGTCTTCCAAAGAGGAGGGGAGGAAGGGGAGGGGGGGCTTTGAATACGGGGTTCGCCGCAGCAAAACAAGACTTGGTTTGATGTACTTTGCCATCAGGAGTCTTTCTTGTTGATGCTTGACGGACAAGATACAGACACACAAAATGCTTGGCCAGCTCATCAACGCCCCTTCAGCCGACCATCAAATGATTCATACTTGTGACTAGAATCATGAGATTGAGGAGCAACAAGGCCATGTTGCCATCCATGCAACGAGGAATTGTGCGAGTCGAGGAGCTACTCAGGCATCCAATCCATCCATCCATCCATCCATGACCAGGAGGGCGTAGTCTACGTACCAAGAGACCGGCAGATGGTCCAGCCCGACAGTGTCTGTCATTCTGATGGCGACGAGACCATGGTGAGGCGAAAGGTGCTATCTCTCAGCAAGGATCAGCAAGGTCTGGTGAAGAGAAGACTTCTGCAAACTGTAGACTAAAAGTTGCCATCAAGAACATGACAGGGAACACGCACACACTCTCTCTCTCTCTCTGACTGCGTGGTGCAGAAATTTGGACCCCAATCCCACTACACACCCACCCTACCAGGCCTACCCAGGTCCCCGGTCTGCGGCTCCATCGCTTGCCCCCGCTACGATTACCTGGATTACCCACCCACACACACACACATTTCCGATCGCCCCCGTGGCAACTACTGCACACATCTGCAGCAGGCCTTGGTCGAATCCATGCCGATTCATTGCCGACAACAATTCTGCCCGCTGCACGTTCGCTGCATTTCAAGTTCTGCCCAGGCAGAATGAATGCAAGAAAGGAGCTAAACCTGCATTTACTAGTGCTATCTAATTCACCTTGACCCATGCGCACCAGGCATGACTATATTTCCATACGTACACACACACACACACACACACACACACACACACACACACACACACACACACCAAAAAAAAAAAAAAAAAAACAGTTCAGTCATCGCAGAGTCATCACGGGGCAACTTACACAACATAACAGCAAACCAAAACATCAAGAGCCAGATGGCATATACGGTGCTGTCAGATTGCCGACACTCAATTCAGTGGGGGGAATTGATGAGATGAGATTAGTAGACAGAACTAAGTATCAAGGTCTTCTGTTTTGATTCTCTCTTATCATTTGCCAGCCATGGTATTACTTCTGTACGTATCCGCCGCGTTGATCCGGCAGTTATTTCAGATTTGCCATTGCGCCTCTCTTACGCCCATCTCCACTATACGCCCTTCTCATAACTGTTCGTCCTTCAGCACGCGCTGCCTGCAAGTTCCCGTCAAAGCAAGAACCCCCACGCCCAGGACATGGGTCAGGCCCTAAGGTCCCTGGTGGTCTAAATCTAAATATAGCTAAAGAGTATCCAACCCAGCGTATTGTCTCGTATTCGCATCTTCCTTCACCGCCTATATATAACCCATAAGGGTTTTTATAATATAAGCAAGATAGAATTGCTTTATATAAAATAATAGCCTTTAAAAAAATACTTTAAGTGAAAAATAATATTAATAAATATAAAGTATTATAAACTATTATAATAAGTAGTTAAATAATTAAAGATATTTTTTAAATATTTTATTATATTAAATAAAATATTAAAAAATATAAAATATAAAATATAAATATAAATATAAATATAAATATTAATTATTTTATTTTTTTTTAAATTTCTTTATTAAGTTAAAATAATAGTAAATATTTAAAAAAAGATAAAGTATAATATATTTTTTAAAATTAATATAATAAATTTTATTATTAATTATTTTTTAAGTTTCTTTATTAAGCTAAAATAATAATAAATATTTAAAAAGAATAAAG